>LQNS02278083.1:18072345-18111546 GCA_001587735.2 Parhyale hawaiensis
AATTTAATTAAAAGATCGGAGCATGTTCGTCGTCATTTTAGATAGGTACGCAACCAATATTTTAGATGAGAACAAGCAGCCGCGAGCATTTCTATGAAGAATAATGAATCATGCAGTCTATGCGTGAGCAATGTTTTACAGTAAAGAACAAGGAGTTATTGGATCTGCGGGTTGTGTATGAACTAAATAAGAGTTGCTGGCACATAACCTGGAAAGACGTTCGCACGAGAGAACACATTCGACACATAAGAAGAATAGGAAACCAATGGGAACGGACGCTTTCAAGTTGATATACGCCAAACAAAGATGTAGAAGGCCATTTTTTATTTATGTAATTAATTAATGGTCGTTGTGAAACCAGAAAGTATTCTATATACAAATGAGTATATTTTTGATGAAACGGCGTTCATAAACTTTACTAATTTTATCTCTGTATGGAACCAGTATCAAGCAACATTTTCAACAATATATACATGACGGAATAAACTGAAAATATTGGACTTAATACAACTTAATTATTGCATTAACTGTCAAAACAATGTTCAACTTCACATTGAGATCCACTCCCATGGGTGCAGATCTGAACTCGCCGGCTGAAACTAGCAGTGGTCCGGAGATCGTTTGCGAGATTCAACATCTCAAGCGACACGAGCGGTTGGAAAAGCTCATTCGCTGAAAGCTGCAGCTGGAAAGTTCAAATCTGAGTTCTTACGCTTAGATCCCATTTTTTAAACTGAAATATTAGCTCTTAATGTTTAGTACAATAAAATCATACAGGTTCATTTTTTCAGCACATTCCTCCACTTAAAATTAGAATTTCAATTCTTTCGAACAATGAAATGATTATTATTAAATATTTTATAAACACTTAGCAGAATGAATATAAAAAATATAACCGGCACTAACACAACGCTGGGCGACGTTATATCGTTTAATAACTTTCATCATGGCGATAAACCGCACAGGGAAAACTCCACGAATTTCATAGTATTTTCTGCAGTTTCCATTAAACTATTTTCCGATAAAATTGAGTAAACTTGTTTCTTCAGTGATATCGTAGACTAATTTTTTTGCAGTAGAAACATTCACGGATACCGTTACTTTTATGGAATAAACTACAGTATACATAAAACAACATCTTACCCCGCTTGCGTTACTTCGCTACAAGGCAACTTTCTCTCATATATGGTAATACAATACCAGAAAAAACCACTGTACCGAAAGCATACAGCGTATGTTCCTGTTTGTAAGAGGACACAAAACATTTTCTGTAAGCAATAAAGGAAAAGTCGTCGTTGCAATTTGCGGAACCCTAAAATTAAAGGGAATTTCTCGTTATTTTTGCTCCTAAAGTTTTCCAGTAAGTTTTTTAGTATATGCATAAGAAACTTGAAAATAAAAGTGTGCCGTAAAGAAAGTGAACGTCACAAAGCAAAAAATTCTTAGGAGAAAGGGTAATGCGCTAGTGCATGACACGGGTGAGCAAACTCTAAGCAAATAACTCTAAGCACCGTTTCTGTACTGACGATGGCTACATCCCTCGAAAAATTCTGAGGCTAATACTAGAGAGCTTATAGAAAGCATTGCAAAAAGAGGCAGCGTTTCCTGTGAAACAGCAGGTGCAGACTAAAGGTCTATTTCTTCAGCAATTATTCGCAACTTCCCTTCCATAAATGCAGCTGCATAAAGGCCCTACTTTTTGCAAACGTCTCACTGTTATACATACACGCAATATATCAAAGACGTGTCACGGTAGAGGTAATAGGTCATCTGTGTAAACCAATATAGTACTGCTATACTCAAAGAAGTATTAGGGTTGTGTCCGATAGAAATTGTAAACAGCATCTAATCCACGTAGTAAATATTACAGAGGCCAGCGCAGAATGGCGCCCATAGTCCATCAATGCTTTAATGCAAAACTCAGCACATCAAGTAGAAATTCGACAGTTAGAAATCACCGACAAAAGATTCAATGTCCAAAATCAGTACGGATGACAAGGTGCAGACAATTAACCGTATACTATTACAATGCTGAACTCCACGTTCTGGTGTGTACACAATGTCGAGGTCCTTACGCTGGAGGGCACCGGCGGAGATTGGACGTTAAGAGTCCTGCAGCAGGGGGAGCAGTTCAATAAGACAATCCAAGACTTCGATTCACCGGAGCGATTTGCGAGAGAAAGCTCCAATAAGGAGCAAGGAAGGCGGCTTTAATATGGCCACTCGGCAAATTGGCACACACGGAAGACGAACCTGGCGGAAACATAATTTGGAAGTTAGCTTCCAGCGCTTCCTCTTGATCGCTAACATCAGTTCCGGGACACGATGTTGATGCACGGTCTCGTCTTTATTGTTTCGTATGAGAAACAAAGCTATTGGAAACTAAGACTTGGTTCATCTACAGCAATAACGAATTAAACGTAGACTATTCGAACACTAACAGCAGACTAACTAAATTAAATGGCTAAAAGACTCAGTAGAATATACCCACAGGAGTAGTGACAATAACCAACGATACGAGCGCTTTTGATTTAACATAACTTTACAAGCATAAAATGGACCAGGTTCCTACCAAACGTCCGTATCTAAGATTGATAAAAAGAAATTTCTTAGCGCAATTGCGCTATTGCTATTTAAACCCATGTTCATAGAGTCTTCACAATTCGGTAGTCTCTTTACCAAATAATATACTGTAGATACCTGAAACTTCCCATGCGTTACAGTTAAGTTACAGTCTCTAGTGCACTTGATGGAAGGCCGAACAATGCCCAACATGCTGACACAATTATTGGCAAACCTATGCCAATTTACCCCAACAGTCGACGACAGGACCGGAATGACTCCCACTCTTCAGTCAAGAAGTTTCCAAGAGACCGACAGCCGAAGACAGATGTCGATACATCGATAGCTCGAGCAAAGCAAAACAGGAGAAGCTCTTGCCAATGACATTGACAATTTGGAGGAGGTATAATGCGACCAGAATATCGTGTTACGTACGGGACTCGTGCTTTGCAGTTAGAAAAGAAGATATGGTTGGGCGACAGTGTTATTCTATTTATTTCTACTCTCATATGCGACAGAGTTTTCCCACCCGGAAGAGCTGGAAAGACATGAAACAAACCATTTCATAAGAATCTAAGATCGTTCGTCTCTGCGAAGACACTGATCATGAGCCCTAGGATTGAATGAATATCATCATTCCGTCTAGCCCCACTTAGAG
The DNA here is from genome assembly GCA_001587735.2 of Parhyale hawaiensis. Lineage (NCBI taxonomy): Eukaryota > Metazoa > Arthropoda > Malacostraca > Amphipoda > Hyalidae > Parhyale > Parhyale hawaiensis. The sequence goes on from LQNS02278083.1 coordinate 18,075,566, forward strand.
GAAACAACTAAAGCTAAAACACTAAGCGACTAGAGCACTCTGAGAGCGCATACCTACGCTAAGCAAGGCAATGGTAACGGTAACGAAAGGTTCAAATTCGTTCTGAAACCATGATTTTCTTTGTATCATCAGCAAAATCGGATCATATGCCCTTTTAAAAGGATTAACAGTTTCTGGAATTTTCTTGAAGGTCCGTTAATAACTTTTTGAGTTATGCTGCTAACAAATATAAGTCAAACACACCAATCGATCATCACCAAAATCTGATCATTTATACATTTCAACATTATTAACAATTCCTGTAAATTTCATCAAGATCCGTTCACGACTTTTTGAGTTATTGTGCTAACAAGCACAAACTCAAACAGAGCGACAAACAAACGAACAAACTAATAGATCATCATAAACATTTGGTCATTTACTCTTCGTGATATACCTAACACCTCATGTAAATTTCATGAAAATCCTCCAGTAACTTTTTGAGTTATGGTGCTAAAAATATTAAGAAAACAACCAAACAGATCAACAGATCTTCACCAAAAGTTAATCATCTGTTACTGTTAACAGCTTAATAATACCTGTAAATTTCGTGAAGATCTGTTCATAACATTTTGAATTATCTTGATGACAGACAAGAGACAAACGGACACGACGAAAATATAACCTCCTTGGTGGAAGTATATATAGTAACTACGGTGCAGGCATGCCATTAATAGTGCCTACAGAGCTAGCTTAGATGCAGTGAATTTCGGCTATTGTTAAAATACACAACGCCTTTACAAAACCGATAAATTGGCAGGAAATCGTTCATGTTTTATCAAGAGGTGAAACAGAAAAGGTATGACTTAATGATCATTTTGTATTGTAAATAATAACTACATAACTAATGTCGAGTTAAGAATAAGTCCTGTACAGAACAGGCTGTATCAAAGAACACCACTGGAAAAAATCTACTTCTTCAACTACAAACTGAAAGAACACCGGTGGGCGCCTAAAATGGGCAGTAAAACCCTTTATCTCAGTAATAGCAATAGTGACTATAGTGTAATTTTCCATTAGCTAATAAAATTTGATAGCTTACTAAGCCATTCCTATTGAGTTTGTAAACGTCCCATTGGTTAACAAAATTTCATAACTCGCTGAACTATTTTTTCAAACTATTTAGTAATGCAATGGCGATTAAAACTTGCCAAACGTCCAAGCCATTCGTTTCCCTTCAGTAATTGCCCCATTAGCATAATAAAATTTGATAACCCACAAAGGTAAATCATAATTGGCCATGTTACTATTAGGATATATACTCATATTTTTACTAAATACTTTATTCTTAAGTGTTTCTGAGAGCAGGGAATATTATTGGGTCCTGAAATAAAGAGGAGACCTAATGAAACGGATCATCGACTGCTGACTACACAAAATTTCCCCGGGAACTGACAGCTTCTGACGGAAATATCGATAAATGCGTCGCCAATAGGCCGTAAAGTAGCAGTTCCATTAGTCGCAACGAATTTCAAAGCGGAAACATCTATTTACAGAGGGAAAGAAATCGTGTATAAGCGATTAGATCGTACATAGTGATGAAAAGTTCATGATTCCCAGTAAAGGCTAAATGACACTCGTAAATTCTTTTTCCAAAGTATGTATATTATAGCCAACGTTTCTACTTGCCTTCTCTACAGTCGTCGCATGTTTAATTCTTAACGGTACCAGCAGATATCCTGCGACTTTTCTCTCCGCCTTCTCGTCTGTAAGACTAGATAAAAGAAAAACATGAATTTTGCCCTACCAGGCGCGAACAATTACGAAAAAAAAGCGAGCAAGCTTTGGACGGCGCGGAAAAGCAAAATTGCCGTCAAGAGTGTCTGGTGTTACTGCTTCGAACAGATAAGAGCTCAATCGAAAAAAAAGATAGGAAGGATGAACTTCCCAACGAATGGTTTCGGAAAATGTTACATATGAGTCTGCAAAAACAGGACCGTCTTTCTTCTTATGCTAAAAAAATGATCCTCAAAAAATGCACAAAAGTGTGAATATAGTCAATTACAGCAACACTACGTAGTTTGCGATTATAATTCACACGCAAATTAACATACTGTACGCACGAAATTTCTGTTGTATCGCCGACCACACCAAAACAGCAAGGCACCGATTCTATAAAAAATTCTATTTCATCACATGATCTATCCACAGCAGGGCCGCCCACGCCACTGTAGTTAAAATGCGTAATTTCTGTAGAGATTATCCTGTAAAGAGTGTTAATTTCAGTCACGCACAACACGGATAACAGCTGCAAATACATCTATTTTTTAGAACGACGCAGACAATTATTCAGAAACAGAAATCTCATCACCGAAAGTCGAGGGACCATTTTATTAAAGGGCGTAAAACTCATACAAAAACTTTCATTTTTTAGAATGACGAATGCAACCGCTCAGAAACAGAAATTTCATCCTCGAAAATCGAGAGACCATTTTATTAAAGAGCGTAAATGCCACGCAAAAACTCTTATATCTGAGAACGATGAACACGGCCGTTCAGAAGCAGAAAATTTGCCATCGAGAGGGCAGATAGCAACCGTTGGGGACAGACGAGGGTCTGGTGGAGCAGCGACGACGCAGGCGAGCTCGACACGACCTGTCCATTAGGGGGCGACTCGAGATTGGAGTCCACGTCTGTAGCTCACGATTAAAAAACATATTTTTCGAGATTCACCTTTTTTAATTTGACCATTGATTTCATTTTTACTTGTTTTCAGCCGTGAAGTTCGTTGAGATTATGTTGTTAATAATTTGGTTATTGAGAATGACAGTGACTGATTCAATGATCGATTAATTTCTCCACTTATTGTCACTCATTTTCTTAGTTACCTATTGCATATTCTAGTGTGAAAATTTTCTTCACCACAACAGTCACCACTAAAGTATTACGAAAGATACAAAAAAGAAGAGAGACACTAGTAAAATAATTCACAATATTCCAGGATATTTAATTTAATTTCGCCTTTATTTCCGCTTATTTTTCACCCTAGTATTTTATTATATAGAGTGTATGTGTTTCCCAAGCCAAGGCACACAAAGCTCGACTTGATAAACAAATACGCTATAAATTTACCATCTCGCTTGAAAAAAAAAATGACATACGCACGGGTACAATTGCGTTTCTACTTTTGTACACTACGCATGACAGAGCAAGTTGTAGATAAAGAAGATATAAAAAATAAACAGCAGAGAGTTATAAGTAAAGAACAAATTCGAAGTGCCGCATACGCTGAGAAGCTAACGATGTAACGGACGAAAGCACACCATACAAACCTACGACGTACTTCACGTTATAATAAATAATAATGATGATAATAATAATGGGCAACGTGTAAAACGGAAACGTAACCTATTACTGCATAGGGATTCTACATCATTCCGGACAGCATTGACAGAGCTATTCTTACGTGAATAAAGTTCAAATCCAGAGAACATCACAGTCAGAAATGAAAGAACTTGAATTACATATTTGCTTAAAAACTACGCCATTAGTACCTTAGTACATCTTATAAAATCAGATATTTTGTACATTTAGAATTTCCCTCAGGTTTGCTAAGTTTCCAGTACACCTCATCGAGCAGTTCATTCAACTTACCTTTCTAAAAAATTGATAACTTTGCTGAGGTTGCACATCACTTGATCCATATTGCTGCTCCTCTTGACAAACGCTGCTGACAAGACTGCACCATGCGCGGTTGCACACTACCTACTTTCTAAACAAAACATATGCTACACATAGTACACCGGTACGGATTCAACTTATCATCACGCAGTACAGAACAAAATTTGTGCGTATTTTTACTAAATAAATCACAGTATATGACGCCTGACTCAAGGTACTAATATAATTATTTTAAAAGCTACAAAAAAATCAAGTGCTCACGGAATTTTGAAAGCTACAAAAATCTTAAAAAGCTTATAATCCACCAAAAAAAGCACTTATTCACAAGAAAATATCACTTCATATTTGATACAAAGTTCAGAACTGAGAATTTACAAGAATGTTTGTTCCTGTTTGATAAACACGAAGAGAGAGACAGTCTAGTGAAACTTACAGTAACAGTTGCAGTGCAAAGCACTAACATGCAGCGTTGCAGAGCAACGCGAGAGAATGCTAACCTTATAGCAAACTTGATATTTTTGTCGTTGTGTCAAAATCTAAGGCAATTAACACTCACTTTGGCATTATTATTACTTAAGTTGTTTTAAACCTGCTTCAAGTAGTCAAATGGAAGGGCCATGCAGTATATCAGTAGAAACAGGGAATCTTCGCACGAGGGTGTGCTCACACAGGACCAGCGCTCGTGGAAATAGCACGTCGAAAAAGAAGATGAAGCACAGCATTAAAGCAAGATATGTAGGAATATGAAAATAGAAGAACGCAATTAAGCAGCGCGAGCACAAAAAAGGTCCCATTTCTGGAACCCGTATCTTTTTACGCAAGTTATTACTCAGTCGCTAGATCAAGCTCATAGTTAAAGAGTGTGTAGGTGTTTAGAATCACAACCTTTTACTACGTACGTTATCCATGTCGAATGATAATTGTGTAAAAAAAGGAGAATATGAACCCATTTCCTGGAGCCACAACCTTTAACAAACCAAATGTCGCTCTCCGCTGTCGATTCCGATCAATTAACATATATAAATATATACAAACAGTTAAGACTTTTTATCAATGTGAAATAAAATTTTGCAACGATCGGCAGCTTACGACTCAATTCTTTACGACTTCAAACTGAAAAGGGAACTCTGCTCCCTTGCTAACATATTATAGGGGTTTCTGAGCCCTATTAGCATGAGGTTACAATTGTTTTTTTTTTTTTTTTTGTCCAAGGCATACACCAGTACAGAGAACTCTTGTACAAAAGTAATCCAGCCTGATACAAATAGGGTTAAGAGAGAAAAAGAAAAGACGTACATGTACAGCCTAATGTCGAGACAAAGAAAGGGATTCGCGAATGGAAAGCTATGCCGTACTTGGCACAAGTATAAAAAGAAGAACAAGAGCAGAACAAAGACCTGCAGCACGAAGAGCAAAGAAGAAGCATACACAGGCCAGCCTCAGTTAGGGATGAACAGCCATATGTGCTCAAAATACGAAACGCTGATACAATATAGGATAATATGTCTAGTACCCGTACACCATGCTAGTAGCTGTCCACTTGGCACTAAAAAACTTCCTGTGTGAAAACTAGCAGTGCTAGAAAACCGTACATAGGCTTATAATGTGGGCTAAGTAGTGCTGCACCATCCCAGAAAATGATAGGCAAAAAAATTAATCAAGAAAAAATGGTGGTGGTTTTCACATATTTTCCATGTTTTTAGTGGAAAAATGTGAAAACAACCGCCATTTTTCCTTGTTTTTTTTTAAGCCCGTTATTATCAGCCTACAGTTTAAGCTTATGTACGGCTTACTAGCTCCGCTAATTTTCACACAGGAAGTTTTTTAGTGCCAAGTGGACGGCAACTAGCATGGTGGTACTAAACATGTTACCCCATAGGATATATAAGAAACAGACCGATGAACCATACTGGTTTAGTAGGCAGCGAGCAGAAACATTGGAGACCCAAGGAATCCCACAGCTCTAGTACCACAGCATAACTTCCAGTGGCAAGGATATGACAGACATAGGGCCACAGCTCTGTAGGCCCAGCCTAGACAGGGCCCCGACTCCGTAGGCCCAGCCTTGACAGTGCCCCGACCAGACATGGAGGACATACACATGGTACTGGTGCCTAGACATGCGTGTTTGAACTTTGCTATAGCGGCCAATAAAAATAAAAACCACTCTGGCATTCTAGTAGGGACGACGACCCAATTAAGAATGACCCTGGTCTCGCAGGCAGCGTCAAGGACCCCAAAAAACAAAACTCTGGTGCTGCAGACAGGGTAAAGAACCAAAGTAAGAACAAAACTGGCCATTTAGGCGGTAGCATCAAGTAATATAAAGAAGCAAAATAAGAACAACGCTGGTCGTCCCGCAGGTAACGTAAAGGACCAAAATAAAACCAATGCTTGTCCCGCAGGCAACATCAAGGACCAAAATAAGACCAACGCTTGTCCCGCAGGCAACATCAAGGACCAAAATAAGAACACGTGGCCTAAACACCAGCATCTCGCCGAGACAACAGCTGTCGCTCAGAAGAGACCTCGAGCCCTGAGGAGCACATTCTTTACCCACTTCAACTTAGACTTTAAATATTTCCATTAAAAGTTCCTAATGATTCCCTGCCGGATTCGATCGATGTCAGGGAGGGAGATTTCGCTCAGCTGATAAAATTAAGTAGGAAGCTTTTACAGAAGGAGGCGCACATGTATGTAGTTGCTCATTTCACGGCTGCACTTTTGTAGCTGGATTCCAATGAATTCAGATTTGTATATTTTGATAATATTCTTCATCTACTGACTAACATGAGGTGTCTGAATCTGCAATGAACAGACAATACGCGAGACACCCGGCCGATGGTGCCTTTACCCGACCAACAATGGAGATGGGGGCCGCGTGGGGCCCAGGTGGGATATCCCATTAGCGCCCATGTGGGAACGCGCATATGGGTCCCAGGTCCGTTTTTGAATGTATCCCATATGGGAAATTCAGCACCTTCCAACTCACATCCTAGATTGGCCCCAATTGGTGTAACACATACTGGTTTCCACCTGGTAGATGCACTATTTCCCAACAATTACCCACTTACAGCCCAGTGGGGCCCATAAGGGGACGCCTATATGGGTCCCAAGTAAGTTTTTTTGGGACAGTTTTTTGAGTGGATCCCACATGGGAAACCCAGCACATGCCCGCGCGCATCCCAAATGGGCCCCAATTGGTGGGGCCCATGCAGGCCCTTGAAGGTAGAACCCATTAGTTTCCCACCTACTACCCATTTACAGCCCAGTGGGCCTCACGTGGGATATCCATAAGAAAGGAGACCCACTACTTTTCAAAAAGTTTTTGGATAGGTATCTCGTGGGAGACCCAGACTTTGCCCATGCATATCCCAAAAGTTTCTCATGAATTGCCCACTAAATCCTATGCCTAGCCTGGGATCGAACCTACAACCTACAGATATCATTTACATTACACTGACGTCTTAGCCCACTCAGACACAAAGACCTATTTACATGACACTTCACATTACTGCTAAAGCTTAAACTCGGTAATTATTTTTTAATATACGTTATAAGCTACATTGTACCTTGAAAACGTGTATTTTGATGTATTGATGATAAATTGTATCCTAATATATGATCCAATACGCTAGCCAATGTGGGATATATAGTTGGGCAGTCAATTTGTTTCCCACGTGGGGAACACCATATGTTACCCATATTGGGAAATCCCATATGGTGTGATGAGGGAAGACCCACTAAATGGCTAATGTAGAATACAGCTGGGAAGTCCATTTGTTACCCATTTGGGAATCATAATGCGTTGCCAACAATGGGAAAGCCCACAGGAACCCACAGGGGGCTGATGTGGTAGGACCCACATTACTAGCGAAGTGGGGTATAGCTGGGAAGTCCACATCTTACCCATATGGAAAATGCCACATTTTTTTTGACCAGGGTGGGCAAGCCGTAATGAGCCCCAGGGGGTCAAAACATGGGGCAGCCCAATTGTGGGTACCCCAGAGCATACATTTTGCCCATGATACCCAGCAGTTGCCCATCTTCCCACTTGGGACCCAAGTTGGGCCCACGAGTCATTGTTGCTCGGGAAAGTATTCAGGTGCATCTTAAGTGAAGGAACTATAAGCATTCATGATATAATATTAGGATCATATTCCCATATCATATACTTTACTTCTGACGTGATTAAATGGTCTTATTACATAGGATGGAGGCCCCAACTTACGAAAACTCCTATTTCCTACGGCCCAACTTGCTCCACTGATCGGATAGAAATTATGGACGCGTTGTAAACATTGTTGCTAAATAAAAGTTTCATTATCGTTGTACCGCAGTGCATACAACAATTCTTGCCGGAGACTCTTGGACTACAATTTTTCGCCTGACGTTAAAGTTCCAGAATGGTACATTGGTAACAGAAAATAATTCCCCATAACAGGGATCACAGAGCCTCTACACAATTCGTTATCGTTTACATCATGTAAACAATTAGCAAAAGAACATTTTGGCTTGGATGAACAAAACAGTAAGAAATATTCTCTTTTACGTAGGCAGCAGCATGCTTGGACAAGATATACCTAATATTTTTCGACGTCCAGTTAACATTCAGAGATACGTAGTCTGAGATTAGCTAGATGCAATAATATACTATTGGTGAGGCACGGCATGCAGCGCTTCAGAAAATATATTGAATACTGCGTCCATTTCAAAACCTGAAAAAATGAATAACATATCTATCGATTTTAGTTCTTTCCTTTCAACAATTGAACATCAGCCAACAGTTCTGAATCTTTTCTTGCTATACGCCAGGAACCAAAAGTAAAAAGTGATGCAAAAATATTGTTATACGCTGGAGTTTACTTTTTCAAGTATCCTTTCAACAACAAACAGTTTGACTTTAGCCCGATGGAGTAAAAAATTTTTTCTCCCCGCGGCAAAGTGTCCGGAACGCTGGATGAGGCACCGCGCGGCCTCCACCGTCGGAAACTAAAAAATTGCATAAAAAGCTGACACGCTCCGTAAAACGCGGCAAAGTTTTGCGCTGATGCTGCAAGTTTCTAACTTTTATCTCCGGTTTCCACTCAGCCAGAGCAGTAGTTTCGATCGTAGCGCGGAGTAAACAAATACTGGTAGTTATTGCGGCGATCCAGCAGCGCAGAGGGTTTCCCTGTGTTTTCCCTCTGCGGTGTGGCGCAGTGACGCCTAACCTTTCGCAGGCGCGGCGTTTCTAAAACGATTCTGTAATAGCTGCAGTCTTTTAAAGGTTCGCAGTCTTAAAAATAATTTTATTGGTCAAGCAACTAATAAATTATTTTATAGGTCCCGCAGCACTACACCAATTTTCTAGGTCTAGGCCCAAAAATTATTATGTAGAGTCTACAGTCTTATAGCTACTTTGAGGGTCTCACAGTCCTAAAATTAGCTTGTAGGCCCCGCACATCTTGGAAATTGGTTGCAACGGCAGCCATTTTCAAAATTATGGATCGATTGCGATCGTTTACTCGTCAATATCTTTCTCTTTGTATAATCTCGGTGCACGCATAAGTTTCATTTGTTTATCTCATCTTAAATTTCCATGATGCATGTTATCTCCTATCTTGCTCAATGCTGCCTCTATACTCCTATATTGCTTGTTTCGGCAGTTATTGGCACAATTATGGCTAGGTTGCTTTCGTTCAAAGTTTAGTTTCTTCCTGTCTGCATAATCTTTGTGAATGCTCAAGTTTTCTTTGTCTATTTCATCTCAAATTTCCTTTCGAAACATCCCCATTTCTTGCTCAGTGCTGCATCTCACCCTTTTAAAGTCTTTTAACAGCTGTCATTTGCACAATTACGGCTAGATTCCTTTCATTTAAGCGCCAATGTTTACCATTTTGCGTAATCTCGGTGCATGCATAAGTTTCATTTGTCTATCTTTTCTTGAACTTCGTTTAGAATCGTTATCCCCAGTCTTGCTCAATGGTGCATTCCTCCTCCCCCCTTCGCATTACTCGTAACAGCTGCCATTAGGCTCGATTGCTTTCGTATCAGTATCAATTTCTTCCTTTTTGCTTTTTCTCGTCCAATGCACGAGTTTCATTCGTCTATCTTATCTCAAATTTCCTTTAGAAGCGTTATCCCCAGTCTTGCCCAATACTGCATCTCCCCTATATCAGTGGGTATCAACCTCGCACCTCTAGAAAATTTTTAATATGTTGTCGCACCCCCTACATAAATAATAACTCATCTGATGATAAAGAATGAAATTTATACCAAATTTGTTAACAAGCCCTTTACTTTTTTCATCCAAAATTTACAACTCTATAGAACATTGGCTCCCAACCCTTTCGTCCCCTTCCCCAGTCACATTTTCACCTATGGACCTCTACAACGAAATAAATAGTGATAGTAGCAGCAGTAGTATTTTCCTAGGTTTACCACCGCACCCACAATAAAGTGTGATCTAAGTAGCGCGGCTCGGCGCGGCCGTCGTAACACACCACGGACGACCAAGTGTGCAATGACATATCAGTTGTCTAGAGCCGGCTACGTGCGCTACTGGCAGGGAAACTAGGCGCAAAGCATCTCAAAGAGACGAAAAAGGAAATGAGAAGAAGACAGAAGAACGACACTCATGTAGTCGGCCTCTTCTGTGTCCCTCCGCACGGGAGAAAGTAGGAGCGCCGCAGAATAGGTCGGTGGTTTTTGTTTTTTGAGCGACCAGTTCGTGAGTCCTGGGCTCCGTGGCAGCCCGTGCCCGCCTCAAGTCATCTTCCCCAGACTGTATATGGACCTCTTGAGGTCCATGGACTCCCGGTTGGGAGCCACTGCTCTATACACTCCAGTTTTACAAAAGTTTCCAAGAGCGTAATTTCTGTTAAGATTTAGAAAGTGACAGATTAAAAAATCGTTAAATTCTTACCCATATATTGTCAAAACCGATAGTTCGGTTCATGTTGGCCCCTTAGTGCCTTTCTTGGGGATAAAAGAACAATCTGAAACGTACATGAAACGTACTCAAATGTGTACTGCAGGAATCAAATGGTTAAATGACTCTTTTTTTAAAAGTGAACGTCAAATGTGGACGGTGTTATTTTGGACGCCCTGAATTACTTAAAACGCTGGGTACGACGTGATTTGCGTTGTTTGAAATATACTGCAAAAATCTTGAGTCTTACAGGAATTGCACTGCCAACTACTTGAGCTTTTAACCGTGAATAGACAAAGATTTTACGAACCACATTAATACTGGAATTTCAAGGCGCAGCGTAATTAGACGAATGTGATCCGGAACAAAATCTTCACACAATGAATTTGTAGCAAAAATGCCTATGTATATATAATTTTTTGATCAGCTTTGTGATACACGGTTAGTTGGTTAGTCAGTTAACTCGTTAGTTTAAGCGTCACAAGACATAACACGGTGTTTCAAAAGAGAAGAGAAAAGTGATATATAGCTACATAGTTTTCAAAAACAACGTGATAGGGAAAACGGAGAAACTCAAACATGGAGCTCCGTTCAAGGGAATAGCAAATCGACGCAGCAAACGCAGCAAAACTTGTCAGCAAAAGTACTAGAAATTGGATGGAAGCTCAATGAGCACAAAAAAAAAAAACATTTCCAAAAGACGTATCTAAGGCTAAGGTAACTAATGGGGTCTACCTGTGATTTGTGACACACAAGCAGATAAACAATATATCATTCAAACTAGAAATAAAATACATATTATTTGATTAACATGCCATATCTTCACAGCCGCAAGAAGACTGTTCGCCACTGGGAGCGCATATGAACCCATGGACCCCCTGTTGGTTCACGTGCGCACGGCCCAAGGCTGATTCATGGCGTTTGAAACTTCTCTGGCCATATTTGATTGATTTCGTTGCATTGATGTTGCGGATTATTAACTTTTTAGTCTTAAGAGGAAAATGTATTTCTTACTGAATTATTACCTACCGAATTTTTTTATTGAGAAAGCTAAATTAAGGCATAGTTAGTCTCTAAGGTCACTCTTTTTGATCATGGAAAATATTAGATTTATCTTTTTAAGAACGATGATTGGCGCATAAGATTACCATAAATCAATAAAAACAGTCATGAGGTGCGTCAAAAATACCTATATTCAGGAGAGTTAAACGTGAACATTTACTGTGAGAGAGGAGCAGGTATATCACGTACGTAATTATATGCTTGGTGTGTGGTGCTATGCTTCGATTCAACTCTATTAGATTAGTTTAGATAGCTGGCAGTAGACGGACTAACAGGCCCATTCCCAGACAGCAACCGGAACTTAGGCTCCGGTCCTCCATGAGCTACTGCTTTGGCATCATGTCAGCATTCATTTGGATATGCGAGGAAAAAAAAAGAAGAAGAAAATAAACTCAGCCAAAGAGTCGATCGTGTAATCACGATTAATTACTGAAGATTCGAGGAGCTCGGAGACGTTAAGTTAGTTGGGGCACGAAAGCTAATGGATTACGGTAGCTTTCTAGGCATTGGCCGTTAATAGTTTGTGACTTTTGGAGGAGTTCGTGGCTATGAAGGGTGTTGATCCCAATGTATGTCAAGACGATTCTTTAAACACTCCGACAACTTCGGAGGGGAATTTATTTCAAATGTTCGCTACAAAGAACGGGAAAAACTCCTAGCATAGAGTAGTTCTTCGATCTTTACGTTTGAGTTTTTGGTCGTTTTTTCGCAGGTGTTCATTAATATTACGCTTGATGCTATAAATATCTGCATAAATATACTTTAATCATTCAGTGCAATATCAGCTAAGTTCTTTCTATTTTAATGACAGGGATCCGTGTATTTCACGTCGTTTCCACTGGCGGCGCGTAGAAAACTAAAGTTAGGGAATCACTGTACTAGAAGATTAATGAGCTTGTTGAGTCAACCTTATCTTTGCCAGGCTAGACTGCTTCGCTGTAACAGACATTTCCCCGCAGAAATGAAACAGAACACTAACACAGCCTGCGTCAAATAGAGCTAAACCTTTACCGACCATAGAGCAAAGAGTCAGTCTTCATATGACTACCGCTATTGGAAACACGAGCAAATCAATGGTCACAGGGGACGATGAAAAGCCATCGTACCTATGCTTAGCATTTTCTTTCATTCATATCTGCAGCGGTGACCAACCATAATGCAAGAGAAGAGGGAAGTTTTAGGCTTTAAAAAGATGGTAATCAGAAGCGCCAGCTGCCAGCCAAAGTCGCTGCATAATCCCTCGCTGATGAGCCGATACGACACTGTGTCCAGCGCGTCGCTGTATACGCGTCCTAATAAAACCTACCAAAGCAGTTCAAAAGATTTTAGGAATATCACTTTTACAACTGCTCCGCGCCGTCCAAACAGACACTAGAATTGCTCCGCAAGAGTAAATACACAACGTATGGGTCAAAGTTCGATTCATATTCCCTAGTAGCGCACGTTTTTCAGCTGACTGCTAATGCGAAAAGTATGAGTGCCTTATTGAAAAGCACTTCCAAATAGCTTAAAGGTCTAGAATTATTTTTAACTCCGCTGTGGAGGTTAGGTTTTTGTCGTGTTTGTCTGTCTCATTGTCTGTCTATATGTCTGTCTAATTATCTGTTATTCTCTTGTCACCAAGATTACCCAAGAAGTTATGTACGGATCTTTACGAAATTTACAGAGATTTTTAGGCATGTTAACACTAACAGATGATTTACTTTTGGTGAAAATTCGTTCATCTGTTTGTTTGTCTGTCTGTCTGCCTATTTTTCTTAAGGCCATAACTCAAAAAGTAACGGACGGATTTTCATGAAATTTACATGACTTGTTAGGTATATTACAAAGAGTAATTGACCAAATTTTTGTGAAGATCTGTCCGTTCCTTCGTTTGTCGCTATGTTTGATTTTATGCTTGTTAGCACAATAACTCAAGAAGTTATAGATGGATCTTTATGAAATTTACAGGAGTTGTTATGCAATGTTAAAAGACATAAATGATTAAATTTCGGTGATGATCGATTGATCTGCTTGTGTGTTTGACTTATGCTCGTCATAATGTTTGTTAGCAGCATAACTCAAAATGCTATGAACGGATCTTCATGAAAACGCAGGAATTGTTAATACTGTCAGAGGCACAAATGATCAGATTTTGAGGTTAATAGAAAGAAAAACAAGGTTTAAGAACCAGTTTGAATTTTTCGATACCGTTGCCTCGTTTGGCAGAGGTACGCGCTCTCAGAGTGCTCTCTAGTTCTACAAGTAATCAGTGTCGTCAAATACCACGGCAGTGTAGTATGAAACTACCTTTTTTAATATCAGTGCTGGACTCTGCATTCACAAAGCACAACATTGCATGAATTTATTCTACGATCGTTACTTTTACTAAGGACTCCTGCAGCAACGAAGCACAAGGATTCGATCTACAATTGCTATTTTACTATATTGACCAGTGTCTTCAAACACACTTGCATTGTCCAATCAATAGAAACTACATATGTCATCAGAATAAGGAATTTTAGCGGATTTTTCCCTGTCTGATTGTGCTAGAGGGAGAACAGCAAAAATATTAATTATAAGACTTCAAACCACAAAACGTCGGTGAGTGCAGGGAAAACTTTATTTAAGCTACTATAACCCATAAGGAATTTACAGAATGTTATGAAGTATAGATATTAGGTCGACTAATCATATAAAATTTAACGTTTCAGGAATTCCTCCCATCTTCAGAAATCTAAAATATTCAGGTAACCTAGTAAACTAAAACAACTCTTTTTTATTGTCAACATATCATGGAGCTAAGATGTTGCTCGCAGTAAGTCTAAAATGCAACTGATTGGAGCAAGCTTGGAGGGTCCAGATGTCAACGTCTGTACAGTCAGAGGACAGTGGGTCAGGCATGAACCGTGTGTAAAGGTACAGCCGAGGTCATAATGTTGAGGTTAGGTTTTGCTCGGTGGATGTAAAGAGATTCCCATGTTGCGACTTCGAGTGGGTTAGAAAAGTCTATGATTGAGAAGTCTTTCGTGCTGATAGGATGATTATTTTGTTCAGCATGGAGACGGGGAGCAGAATGAGCAGGTTTTGCGAGTGGTACACCGGTTCTGCTGGATACGCCTAAATGTTGATCGATTCGAGCTTTGAAATGTTGTCCAGTGCTACCTATATACGAAGCATTGCAGCTTCTGCATTGATATTTGTAGACAACACTAGACNCCCTATAGTGAAGGAGTTTTTGTATGAAAATTTGAAGTTTATGTGCGGGTAAGCTTCAGAGAGGAAAGTTTTCAGAGTGTTAACCGCGTTAACAGAGTCTTTGTTGTAATACGGAAGCGAATGAAAAAAGTCAAATTTAGGAACAGAATGTTTAGTTATGCCTGGATCGAACAGTTTATCAAGTAACAGCTTGCAGTAGTGGTCCAAAAAATGGTGCGGATAACCGTTATCTTTGAAAAATGTTCTAAGAATGTCTATTTCATTTGAAAATGCAAGGTAGGAAAAAGACAAATGGTATGCCCGAAATTATGAATGTATACATTTTCAATTTGAGTTTCCCTCTCTTCATATCCCGTGATTCATGCAATGCAACGCAAAAGGAACTTACACTCCATCAAAATAAATAGGATCCCATTACCGAGGAAAAAATGGAAGAGAAGAGAACGAAGTTTGGCTGCAGAAAGAAGCCCTATATAGATCACATTAGTAGAAGATACCGTGGAATAATCATATGGCTATTAATAACCGATATGAATGCCAGCAAGTTCAGCAGTGCCACGGGATGCTCCAAGCCCACCACAGACCTCTTATCATTAGGCAAATATTGAGGTAATTGCACTCGTGTATGTCGATCGCCCAGCCATGATTGATGCGTCTTTAGGAGAAGATGATTGATTCGTTACGATAGAGCAACAAGAGGAAAAGAATTGCAGAGCTGCAATTCCAGGACGGTAGACTCAATCACAGCTTTTATCCGATACAATCTCGGGAGTACGGGGCCAGCGAAGCGAGAGCGCCAGGGCTCCAGCAAAGAAATACCGCCACAATACTGCACTGCGCCACTAATGGAATTGAATGGCAAACAAAGTAACTTTTCCAAATGGCTGTAGAAGCGGTAAAAAATAGGAACCACAGGGAAACAGAAAGAAATGGCAACTAATAGCGTCAACGTCGTACTACCATAGATGCAGAAGCTAGTGGGAACTATGTAGAGAAAAAAAAACAACAGTTTCTATATTACTGTTTCGATTACAACGATGTACCCACGAGAATACTGTAAATATCTAATTTTTCAGCAATTGTAATATAATTCATCGCATAGCAAGTTAGAAAAAACTTATTTACTTCCATTGTCTAAAAATAATTGAAATCAACTTTTCAATGCATTCCGAGCATCATCATCATTATTAGGCTATAGGACAGAACCAAACACAGAGTGTGTATAACTGGCAAGCCTCTCATGCCGAGGTCCTATGACTGGAAAGACCCTTCATTTACAACCCCTTTCCTAACTCAATAAGCGACTCCAAAGTTAATGCTTTTCTAATAGGAAGTTAAACGTGACAAACACTGTAACTAACTCACAACAAGTAACACCGTACTATGAACATCAAACGCACAACAATTACAAGGTAGATGAACATGTTCTCACAAATATAATAGTCTCATATATGACACCCGTTGCCCTCGTTGAGGGTCTCCTATTGCTCACATTGGTACTATAAAAACAGGAAGGACAGTAGCTATCTATAGTGCGCAACCATATCAGTCGCCAATCAAGTTCGGACCTCAGCACCTCCAATGCAGTGTATCAGTTTCAATGTGATCAGGGAAGACGTAGCCTACGTCTCTCCACAACTGTTACAGTACAGGCTGTCAAGGACGATGTTGAAGTGCAGACTTGACAACGACAAATACCACGGCTCAATCTATATTCACTTCAGGAATATACACGGTATATTTACACTTACGTAATATATCACGTTGAAAATCGAAATTATACACAAACCTATGAAGCACTACATGCTAATTCATAAAAATAAATCTAAGCTCAGTAGCAACACGCTTAACTTTGTGAATGTTTTTTTATGTTCAAGGATTACGCTGAGCCCACTGGCGGCAGCAGCACCGTAACGGAATTCGATCATTCATACGGTCGACGTGGTTTCAGTTTGCGCGCCTTACGTCCAGCTGATGTGTGAGTCGAAAGTGGTGCAATTTTTGTAAAATTTTCATTGCTCTCGTTCTAATCAAAATAGACCATAACTCTCTGTTTTACTTAGTTGTAAAATACAACACTCCTTTAATCTTTTAGCGTTAGGGGCATATACATATACAAATAGAGCATATGAAGAAAAGCAAGTAGTAGATTTTATACTATCAGTTTTGCTAACTTAATTATTCGCTAGGTTGTGTATTAATACCCATTTGGCGTTTTCTGCTTCACAGCCTGGTTATGATGCTCGACATGCATCGAAATGTTGCATTCAATTACTTTTAGACAATGGAAGTTCTTGTTGACCTTAACACGCAATGAATAATGCAAATAATGAAAACTACATAGAGAAAAGCAACAGTGTATAACTGCGGTAATTACATCAACGCTATACCGCCGTGAATGCTGTAGGGAAATGAAAAATAACAGTTTACAACTGCCATAATCTTACATGCATCAGAGTCGTACTTCTTTGAATGCTGAAAACCATAAAACCAACAGGTACTTAAATACTGGAACTTTATGTTTTCTGTCACTATCGTACTACAGCACATGTAAGCTGTATACGAAAGGAACTATAGGAAAATAGGGAATTATATTTCTTCCACTAAAGTAATTACATTATCTTCGTGTCAGCATAAAAACACAATAGCGATCGAAATAAGCCCGGAATTATACAATAAATACGTCAGGTAAGTAGCATGTAGAGCCGTCAAATGGACACTTTGAGGGTAGGTTTCGGCTCCACTTACTTCCGGTTTCCCAGGCCCCGCCCACTTCCGGTTTGCGCCCACCCCCCAGACCCCCGCTACACCGGTAGTGCATTGGCCGTTATATACCGGAAGCTCACGGGTGAGGGGAGCCGCAAGGGTAGGTTACCCTTAAAAGTGTCCGTTTGGCGGCTCTACATACCACTCAGGTAGCAACATGAACAAATCAAATACAAACGACATCAAAAAAGAAATTGGTATATGTTACTATACTCGTAGGTTAACCCCGTCCATATTAATCATCAACTACTGAAGCCCTTACGGTTCACCTTGAGCTCAGTTTTTGCAAGAATAGCGCTATTAAATCCATTACAATCCACAATAAATCAATTTTTTGAGAGCATAGCACTACTGTAGCCTTAAACGCGTCCACAAGGGCATCAAATTACGGCGGAATAGAACAGAGCAAAATTTGTTTCAAACGCAAAAGGTTTAGCAAAGTAAGGCATAGACAAAAGTCTAAAGTTCGCTTCAAGTTAAATGTCTGCATCGAGAATAGGCATGTGCAGCGTTATTCTACATGGTCATGGCCTTAGTCAAGTAGTAGCTACCTTCAAAATAAAAATAAATAAAAAAAAAATTCAGTTGAATTTGCCCGCGATTGTTTCGTCCTAATTTCTAAACCAAGGAGTACGATATTGTGATCTTCAGATGTACTTATCTGACACGGGTCGAATCTATACACAAAATTTGGCATTATTCCCCATAAGTAACATCAATACCTCCGCCAAAGAGGTTATGTTTTTATCGGGTTTGTTTATCTATCTGTCTCTCTGTCTGTTTGTCTCTGATTCTGTTTGTCATCGAGATAACTCAAAATGTTATGGACAGATTTTGACGAAATTTGCACGGATTGTTAAGCCTGTTAGGGGGAGCACATGATTAACTTTTGGTGAAGCTCCGTCCACCCCTTTGTTTGTTTGTCTGCTTCATTTTTCTCAATGCCATAACTCAAAAAGTTATGGACGGATTTTTATGAAATTTGCATGAGTTGTTAAGTATATCACGAAAAGTGATATTTTTGTTATGATCCGTTTGTTCGTTCGTTAGTCATTGTTTTTAATTTTATGCATGCAAAATTAGCGCAATAACTCAAAAAATAATGGATGGATCTTTATGAAAGGTATAGGAGTTGTTAGTAATGTTAAAAGACATAAACAATTAAATTTTGATGCAGATAGGTTAGTTCGTTTGTATGTTTGACTCATGTTTGTCATAATGCTTGTTAGCAGTATAACTCAAAAAGTTACGAACGGATTTTCAAGAAAATTGCACGAACTGTTATTACTATCAAAAGGCAAAAATGATTAGATTTTGGAGTTAATACAAAGAAAAATCATGGTTTCAGAGGCAACTTGACTTTTTCGTTACCGTAGCCTTGCTTGGCGGAGGTATGCGCTCTCAGAGTACTCTAGTATTCAGTTTGACGAAAAAGACAACGCTTCCATGAAAATCAAATACAGCTCTCGTCACAGTTACACCCGGGACACCTTACTCAACAGCACTGACTTTATTTACAATCGAACTCTAAACAAACATCGGGCAGTAAAAACTACGCAGATGGATGTAAGGTGAACAGTTTGGAGTCTGATATGACGATGCCGACGGTGATACACGCTTACATGTAGCTATGATAAAAAGAAATACAAATAACACCTTCATTAGCAGCCACAGCGTTCATTTCCTCTATGCCAATCACAGGTAAATGAGTTAAATAAAAATATGTAGATTGTTTTTTTTTAAAGAGACACTGAGCTCAAACGCCGATAGCCAAATTCTCATGTGCATCGATAGCAACTGCCTTCAAAGCGATTCTAAAACTCTTTCAAAATTCTGGTGATAATGTCGAATTTTTTCCGTAGACCCCAAAATGAACATGTTAGAAAGAAGATATCTAACCTTTCTCGCAGAATTTCATCTGCAACCCTATTATGTGTCAATTAATTAATTAATACTTTATGTCGGAGGTAACATGCACTTCTGAGCACACTTCACATGTAACGATGTCAGTTTCTTTCTATCAACTAAATCTAATATTATCGCGTCCAACCAACTGAAATCTAGAGTTCTTATCTAACTTTCTTCCAAACCATATCACTTTTTCCGATCAAATCCAACATTACACTGTCAAAGTAAATCTATCACACACTGCTTCACACACACCACCCACTGCTGTGCATCACCGCATATCAATTTACAACCAAAGCACCGTGCAACCAAGTGTCCAGTGCTGACGGCACATCACGTGGCTACTGCAGCACGACGCAGCAAGGGAGCGCAGGGAGCTCCGACCCGAGGCACCGCACAGCGAAGGCTCACGATGGCCTCTGTACGCGGCTCTACACTGCCGCCCCGAGGGTCGATCATCCCAGCCACGGTAAGATATTTCTGGGGTCACTAGTGTGCTAAATGCTGCTGCTGCTGCTGCCTTACTACACACGGGTGCATCGTAGTGGTGATAGTATAGTAGTAAGAGTTAGCACAGGTATGATCATTCACGTAGTGTGCCCATAGGGAAGCGCTATGGAACTGCAAGTTTGATGAGTGCAGAAGCTGTGATGCTGCATGTTTATATAGCACCAGTTTAGAGGATCCCGTAGTGTGTGTATAGAAACATTCTGAAACTGCATGGACGTATGTACAAATTTAGCGGTTCACGTAGTGTGTCTAGAGAGATATAAGAACGTTCTGGAGCTGAAGCTAGCTAAGTGTGGCTTGTGTACGAACAATGACAAGCATTAACACGGACGATCATAGAGTTTGTTTAGAGAAGGACGGAAGCGCTTTGATACTGCAGGGACGTTTGGTAAGGACGCTGTTGTATTGCATGCGGGCTGTATAACTTGCTAGTAGCAGTGATGAGTATCGCCATAAATGTGACTGTGCCTAGCAATATATGGACGTACTTCATTAGAAAAATACGTGATATTTGCGGCCATTAAGGTGCAGCATGCGACGAGCATTAACCACTGAGCAGCAACATTTTCACGCTCCTAGTATATCCAGAAGGATATGGAATATACTAGTTTTAAGGAAAATGCATTTCCACAATATGTGAACATACAAAATAGCAATCACCTCCAGAAACAGAAACTCAATATTATTTTATAAAGAAAAATCAGTAAATTAAGTGTCAAGGAAACGGAACGATTTCGTGAACGTGAAGAAAATGCTCCAAGGAAATTAGGCGGGTCTCGAAGAGCGCACACCTTTAAATAAAAGTGTTATTCAACTCTCCAAGGACCCACACCATGAATTAACGACAAGGTAAAAACTACATGGCTCCAAGTTCCAAAAAAAGAGGGTGTCAAAGAACATCAAAACCTTGCGAGTTTTCTAATAGAAGTTTTCGGATGGGAGCGTAAGTTTTAATTAATCATAAAGGATCCGACGCACCTGCCGCGCCACCAATAGTTCGGACAAGAAAAAACGAAGTAAGAAAGACCTTCGATCTAATTGGCGACAGAAAGGCAATGCCACGGCATCTTCAACTGACACGACTCCGCTAATTCCAAGGTGATAGTTTTTAATTGGCGCAAGTTAGCTAAAATATTTTTACCAGTCAGGTATATAATTAAAATGCGATGGCTTTTAAATAGTGTATGATAACAAATTAAAGGGATTATAAGATTCATTTGGTGTAAGCTGAAGGACACATTTCATTAACTGATTAATTTGGGTTGATTAAGTTTTAATTAGCGCTAGCTGATTAAAATGTTTCATAGGTTGACTAATTTTTAGGCGACTAAAATACTTTTTAACGCCATGAAGATGAAAATTTTAATTAGCCTAAGCGGACAAAAATGTTTCACAAGTCAGCTAATTTAAAAAATTCTTCGCTTATTCTATAGCGTCGTACATTTAGATACTTAGCATTGTTAAGAACCGTATTCTTATCAAAACTAAGTAGATTTCTGAAATGAAAAATACTGTAGATGAGAACCTATTGATGTAATGGTAACTGAATTCTTCATAAAATTGTTATTTTCATCAACACTAGGTAAGGCAGCAGTTGGCATTGAGTATTTATTTATATATTCACACTTAAATAAATACATACAGTATATGTGTAACAGATTTTTTGCCTAAACGTTTAAACTGAAATAGGCCAAATTATTAAAGATGGCAACTTAGAAGTGAATGCACTTGTTGCTTTAGCTATTTTGAAATTAAATCATTAAAGGCGTGGGTAGTAGATCTTATCAGTAATATAGATACTGAATTCCACTTTCGTCCCGCATCAAAGCTTTAAATGCCTTAGGCTCACAATAGGTAAATTGAGTAGAAGGGCTAAGAAGGAGTAGGGTACATGACGTAGGGTACAGAACCTCAAAGAGGAAAGAAGAAAACGGAATATCATTGCCGTCATGATTATTTTCATGACGGTGCAAGCAAGAAGCTATTACTGTCAAAAATGGGAATTGTGGAAGCGAAAAACTGAGCTATTTTCATGACTGTAAGAACTATATAATCACAGAGGTCGCTTAAGATAACCGGGCAAAAAGATACTTTATCCACAACCCTTACTTTTGGTTGTAGGTTTGAAGAAATAATTGTTAGCATTTCATTACTGTTCCATTAACTTGACGTGCTTATAAATCTATGTCACTGCAGTTCAGTAAACAGCAACGTTTTCCGTACATACGCGCAGTAACGGAAGATACTGTAACGGTGTAGAAATTGCAGTCTTGCCATCTCCATGTACCCTAATTTCGAAACTTGTATAAATAGACAAGTAAACGGCACCCAGTCGATGCAAAGGAAGCTCAATCTGCAATAACTATAAAGATTATTTGGAGATCCATGCGTTGTCATTTCCAGCAATTTCCTCGGGTCGACCGCAGACCGCTCGAAGCGCCCGTCTGCTGCAGCCATGAGAAAACCAGGTATGGTCGTCGCACTCTAAGAATCTTTGAGTTAAGCTAAACTTTCGAAAATTCAATGCTTTCCCGTCAACTGTACACACTAGTTATCGTAATAACACTAGTTGAGATCGAACCGAACGCTAGTTTATAGGACGTTAAAGGGGTAACTCGTTGCACAGAGACAACTGGTATTTGTAGCTTCAACCAGGCGGGAAGCGACTTTTTAGAACAGGCAGTGGTAGGCTTCGAATAGTAGTAATACTTAGCCTCGGTGTTGTTGTGTCCCTAAGCTAGGTAGGACTAGTTCTGCTAATAAAACGCATATATATATATATATATTGAGCTACGTAGGGCTGGTTCTACTAATAACAACACATATATTGAGATAAATAGGACTGGTTACGCTAATAAAAAGGGGGAAATGGAGTAAATTAGTAGAGAAAATACGAGCATTTAAAGTCATTAAAACTGATACGGTTATATGTAGTCACAACATTTTGGTTCTGCTAAATAAGCGACATATAGCCTTTGAGAGCGACAGAAGCCCTTCATGCAGGAAGTGCCGGGATGACATAATGAGCCTTATGTTATGCTCTGAATTAACTCTCGGGAGATCACTTGGTCAAGTTTCAACTAACGCTATTTATGCGAAAATTAATTCATCACACGGCGGTTCCAGGGTTATTACCAAGCATGCAGAAGTGAGGGTTCACGTGATAGTACGAAGGAAGAAGTGAACACTAACGGTCCAGCAGGAAGCAAAGAGAGTGCTAGTCCGAAAAGTACGGGAAACGTTGATCTAGAGTGCAATTTAGTTTTTAGCCTAAGCCTCAATATTCATCACTTAATTAGAGTTGTCAATGAAGAAAAAGATGGGACGTGCAGCACGTCGGGAGAATCTACACGCGAAGAACCTGTAGCTTCGTCAGATCTGGTTTGGCTATCTAATTTAAGTCTCTATAGCCTGCTGGCGATTTCATCTAAGAAAATGCAGGCAGGCTTTCTACATACGCCGCCCACTTTACGGCAATTATAAGCAGCCGTTAGCTCTCCACTCAGTTCCACTTCAGACCACAGGCTTTTAATTAAGTTATACGAATAACGCATAAGTTTTGGCTTTGTGCGCATTTTCTACTAAAACGAGGGACTGTGAGCTCCCCACCATCGTATTTACTGCAGCTTTCCATTACGACAATCCATCAAAGCCACAAAATAGGATAAATTTCCTAGACGTTCGGTTCAAGAACTTGCGTAATCCATCTCACTTCCGTGCGCCGCTTGCCAAAGTTCGCTTTCGCCGGTACTTGCACAGTTTTGCCTACGTCCGATATTTTCTTCGGATATCTACAGCATTCCCGTCTATCTACCCACTTCCCAGGCTGCTCGTTTCACAACACGAGTTATGAGAATTCAGTCATCTCATCCAAATCAAGCATAGGCTGTATTGGGGTCATCCATATCTTACCCAAACAGAAGCCAGGGACGTGCTTATATATCCCTATCAGTATCCAAACCAACTGCGATACTTTCATCAAAAAGTTACATGGAAATTTTAGCATATTTACTACACCATTAAACTTTATTTAACTTCTGGTTTGCCTACATAAAAGCACCAGCAAATTTAAGTCAACACATAAAAATCAATTCTCTCTCCCTCAGCATCTCTGGAAGCATTGCAGAAACAGTGCAGCGCAATGCAGTAGGGCGAAGCATCATCAGAGTGGCTTACAGCAGCAACTAATCCTCAGAGCAATGAGTGGCGGACGAGCTCAGAAGAAAGGGAAGATCTTTTACGAGGAAAGCCAGCTTCTCCAATAGCTGCTGGCTTACTGTCTTTACGAGCATTAATGCTTCAGGAGCTTTTCTTACTATCACTCTTAGCAAAAGGGAAGAAATCGCGAGGCGTATACACGAAAATCCCCCTTACGTCTTTCCCTCTCCACGCTCACGCGGTGCAAGTAGCAATTTCGTCAGTAAATATGAAACTAATACTGAAATAGAAAGGAAAAGAGTTCGACAGCCAAATTAAAGTGAAGACTTAACAACTGCAGAAAAATGAAAATATATGATATGTAGCGAGTAGAAGCGATTTTGATAACCAGAACGGACGTGAAACATTTAGAGGTGGGTCTACTCCGTAGACTTTTTTCAAACAACGAAATTAAATACAACTACAGTACTGTACAGACCGTGCAGAGGATCTTAGAACTCAATGCTAGCATGATGAGTGAGTTTCATTTACAACTGTAGAATATATAGATATGTAAGGAGAAATATACGAATAATAAGCTTCAGTTCATCCGAGGAAACTTTTGAGATTACTTTATTTATCACATGAGCATTTTAAAAGTTTCATCCAGTTAGACTGACTTTGGGGGTGTACTTGAATTGAATGTCAATAACAAAAATGCAGTGTAAGACGCACATGACAGAGTCAAGTGCAGGACACCTAATCGTGTGCGTTGTATAGATGAATACCATCACTCCAAATCCTCCTCACACAATATTACTTCTCGATCAATGGGTCAAAACTTTTCAACTAATTAACAGGAAACTTGATATATGCAAACAGCTGTATTCCTCTTAACAACCTTAACTGGGTAGGAACTTCCGCTGTCGAACCTAAGGCAACATGAGACATTTACAGTGCAGTTAAGTTTATTTAATGAGCTTAAGATTTCTGCATAGTACGTTAGGAATTAATACATGAATTCATCTCGCCTTTCTAACACCATTAGGTACGTGCTACGTTCAGTGTAAATCCATAAAATGAATAAATGAGGCTGACAATACAATAATAAAGTATTTCGCACTGCTAAAACCTTAACCAAGCTCAACAAGGACAGTTCGCATGTATGTTTTAGCACGTACGTTTTAGCACGTACAACTGCTAAAAGTTGACGCGTAATTAACACTTTGCGACTAGGACTATTGCTCATGTTAAATTTAAAATATTTTTCTGTAATGGAAGTTTATGCTACAACTGCAGTGCACCAGATACACTGCACCACCCAATGTCTGAAAATTTACCGAATAGTAACAATTAAAAATACCACATAATCGATCAAGAGTTACTGTAGGACTTATACGTCCCACACACCACGCATATAATCTTGACCAAAATTGCCACTGGCGAGTTGATCTAACAAGGGCAGTAAGTGTTAACAATTTAACAGAATATGTCCTGAACATGGGTGTTAAAATAATCTTCTGACATTAAATATTTAAAATACACTCACTCTGTTCCGAAATAATTGTTCCGTAGCAAAAATTTTATCCGTAATATAGCGATTCTCAGTGATATTATATGCTACTTACTTTAACAGGTAAGTATTGGTGCATTTGATATACTGATGCCAGATTACAGAGTTAAAATAATTGCAAGCAAAAATCATAATCACTTTTTTAACACGGAAAAGTAATCTGACTTTTTTCAGATCACCCACTGGCAAATAACCAAGATGAAGAAAAAGGAGAAAAAAACATGGTGGAAATGCTTGATAAAAATGTAAACAGCACGAAAAGGCAAATAACGATCGTATACTACTGTGTTCCGAGCAGTGCTGGAAAGATCGTGTCCTGGAGCGTTTTGCAATAAAACGAGTTGCAAATGCATCCGGGACTGGACATGAGGCACAGGTTTGACAGACTTTGGTCTCGAGTTCTATCAAGTTCACCCACTAACTTAGCCCCGCTGGGTTTTTCCAGTCTGTTCTTTTTGGTAGTTCTTTTTCTTATCCAATGGAACATCTATTTAAGAACAGAGTGAGTAAATTTTCAGACACAATTTACATCTTACTATATCCCCATAATTAAATGCAAGAGCAATCTTCTTTACGAATCGTAACGTGAGGTATCATATTAGAATTAGAAAACTTTTTTGGAAAGAGACCTCATGTCTCGGATTCGTAGGTGCATAATAACGGGGGACTAAGGGGGTGTTCGAGGGGTCGGAGAAATTAATATTTCGGGGCTCGACTTGTCCGAAACTTCAGACAGATGCCCTCGCTTCGACCCTCAGGCGTTGACCTTTAATCGATTACCGTTTAGACTACTTAAACTCAATCTTCTTACGCTTAATAGAGATTTCAATCGACTCGGCGTAATCTAATTGCGGCTGCAAATTGCAAACACGACTTAAAGTGGCAAAAAAAAAAAACGTTTTTGCCTAAAGCTCCAGAGAAGAAAAATCCCGACAGCTTCAGATTGTACCGGACAAACGAACGCGCCCTAAGCAACGAAACTGCCAGTAGGGCACCAGCTCAGTTCGTCAGTTCACGGCCGTGCTGCGGTATCGCCCCCACCAACTGCACTATCTTGGGTGTGGCCAATCACCGAAGATAAAAGCACCAACGCAATGCCTTACTCAAGAGCCTTTTAAAAATGAGGCTTAAGTGAAATTTCGCGGAAGAACTGACCGGGAAGAATCAGAAGAAATGGTTCTGTTCATGCTGACCTAAGGCTTGGCGTAATGAATAGCGAGTTCAGTTGCTCTTAGTTGATCCAACTGAGCAAAAGTTTAAGCGTTTTTGCTTTCCAGAGTTAACACATGGTTGAAATACTATGACAACTAGAGAATATATTTATCAGCAACACTTGATACGACTGAGCTTAGAGAAACAGAAGATAAATTACATCCATGTTCATCACGTGATGAAGGCAACAATAACATGGACAAGATGGTAAATTACTGGCATAAAAGGCTCCGTGAATTACAGTGGGCGTAGATTACACCATACATTGACTGGACACTGAAATCGGGCCTCTCGCAATTGGGCTTGGAGGCCGATTTATGCATGTATTAATAAAATGAGTTCTAATCATCACAGAAACCTTAAAGAAAGATTAATTTCTTCGTCGTACCATAAGGAATGCGTTGCAGAGTAGGGAATCTAAATTCACAATCATATATCTTCAGTAGGCGATATACATCATAGCTAAGGACACCAAGATATATTGAAAATTCATCATAATTTCTAGGAATATTAAAATTTCTTAGAAAAAATTGGCTCATAGATACCACACGTAATGTACTTTAATATCACTTTCAATGGAATTCTTTTTTCAATGACGGATTTCAAGCAATAACCTCAGAAATTGATGTACGTAGAGATTTCGGTAGACCTCATTCCAATAGCCGCAACAAAAGTGAGGTTAAGATAACCCAGTAATGTTGGAACAATGAATTAAAACCACAGTAATACTACGATGGCACCTACAAATGAATTAAAAATACATGTTTAACTATGAGAAAAATATACTAAACCTGCCGGTAAATGACATTAAAACATAACAATTTACAGCTGATACAACCGTTCATTACTGGAACCATCAAAAGCTGCACATCGTTATTGTCAATATCATTTCACATAACTTGCTGGGTATATTACACCACTTTGTGGTTGCCTACGTTATATCATCTCATGGTTTCCCACGTTGCATCACTTTTTGGTTGCCTGAGTTGAAACACATCATGGTTGCCGGAGTTAACTCACTTCACAGTGGCCTACATTATTTCAGAGCAGCCAATGATATATCACTCAACAGCTGTCAAAGCTACATCACTTCACAGCTGCCAATACTGAATCACTTCATTACTGTCAATACTATACATCACTTAATGGCGGCCAGTGCTTCATCATTCAGATCACTTCACGGCCGCCAATGCTATATCATTCCACTGCTTCCAATGCTACTGTATATCACTTTCTGGCGGCCAGTGTTTCATCACTTCACAGCTGGCCGAGCTCCATCACTTCATGGCTGCGAGCTGCTCCAACTCACCTCTCAGCTCCGCAGTCTGCTCTGATTTTCTCGCTTAGCCCGTATAGCTACCTAATAAGTTTCATTAACAATTTTCATCAGCTGTTTACTTGGCATTTCATTACAAATGGAGAATATACCACGAATTTGAGAAGCTTCAGTTCTACAAAATGAGACTGTTTATCTCATTAACTATTGCGAAATAAGTTTACTGCACATATCAAATGATGGCATAAACAATTGCTCTACGTAATTACACTTCAAGCCTCAATATTTTTGTGAATTTGTTGCGAATAGAAGTTTTAGATGTATGTACAGTACCGATTTTTCAGTCATTACTGCATGTAAAAGAATCAAGTCAAATAGCCTAACAATGTATGGTATGGTTTATGCCGTGGGCATTGCAGACTCCGAAATCGATTCTGTTTATGGTGAACACGTGGCTTGCATTTTATTACCCTTTATCGAATAAAAACTTTCAAAATCCTCTCATTCCAGAGAAAGCAAATTTACTCTGTTTTAACTAATAAATTTCGGAAATGATTCTGTTCCCGCCTCGACTTCTCAAACCGTGAATATAGCACATCATCCATCGATACTAAACAGTGGCGATAAACACTAGAGCCGGAGTTACCTGGAGAGAAGCACTGGACTCTTCCACTCGTCGAATCGTCATTCTCGCCACAAGGGAAAAATGAAAGTGCTAAAGAATATCAGCCAATTTGAGGGCGATGCTCCCATTAATTTATCACACAAGACAATAGTTAACTCAATCAGAATGTAGGATAACTTAGTGAATGACCGTTTAGAGTCTGCCCACAGAGAAATCTCTGTCCAGGTAAGTTAATACTTGCTTTTAGGATGTAAATCTTATTAGAATGCTGTTTAAATTTACCTCTAAAGATGTTACAGAAAATATCTGCGTGTATGCTGCGTTATGACAGTATGCCCACAAGTACCCAAGAGCAGGGGCTCCCAACCGATGGTGCTCGCACTCCCTGGGGATACGAGATGAGTTCTTTAGATTATTTCCACGTCATTCAAAATTTATCATCATATGAATTAGAATAATTATTATTTTTTGTAGGTGTGTGAACACATACCGAAAGCTTTCTAGGAATGCCAAGCGTAAAAAAGGTTGGGAACCCCTGCCCTAGAAGCTCCTAGAATAATTATTAAGGGCTTCGGCTCTAACGTTCTAAACCTTCAAGTAAATCTGACGCTGATAAAAGAAATAAAAAGACACTGGAGCGATGCTAGAATACGCCTTAGCTGAACCCTTTTCAATCCCATTCCTCATTGGCCATATTCGTCGTGGGTAAAGATTTAAGTTTCCCAAGCCATAAAGCCATAGCCATGATGTTGCAAAAAAGGAAATGAAAGGGACACGGACCAGAATAGGATGGCGAAACAAGGAACCTTTTGGCAAAAGGTCGCCGTGCAAGTGAAGAAAAGGCGGGGAAAACAATGATTTGCATCCCGTTCCTAGGCCTTTCGGCAAGCATAATACATACGTACAGTGTTCTGGTGTGAGAGCGAAATAAACATTATACAGTACATGTTGCATATAGACATTGGGATCACCGAGTATGGGGAGAGTGAGTTGAAAAAGTAGAAGATAATAAGGCAAGAAACTGAAAGAAGAAGTAGAAAAGAGTAGTTGAGGCACAGATACGAGTATAACATACGGTCCTCAAAGGTTAACATCGCAAATGCAGAAACTCAGGCGGCCTGACTAATAGTGAAACTTGAAGGTCAAATTAAAAGACTTCTCCTGTAGGGAATACTACTCGCTTTGTTCACAAGATAACCTGAGCTTGTCTTAAGAAATATTACCAAGTTATAACTAAAAGTTCAGCCAGGCAGTAACGGTGGTATTAGCAAGACTACTTTATTATTTTGAACAAGCTTTCACTAACAAAATTAGGAATAAATTTCGAGAGCAAGTGGAGTTGGGATCTGCTTGAGGATGGCATTGATGAGAGCAAATTCATATATTATAAGCGGTGCACTTCCAGGGCGCAAACCTCCGCCAACAAGCGCAACACTAAAATCAGAATGCTTGACACACACGCAAGCGGACAAGCGGATTATCCCTAAACTCTCTCATCTCTTCATCGCGACATCCCTGACAGTTCTTGTAGGCACATTTCACTGAAATCCATCCACACTTATTTGAGTTATGCCGATAGAAATATAACATCCTCGTGGGAGGTAACTATAGCTTCCCTCAGTGGTTTATGCCGCGCTGTCGAACAGCAGCAGCAAATCAATCAGCCAATCGGAAATTCATGGACATTTATCCGCTGCCTGCGAGTACATTAAGAGCGGTATCGGATAAAATCGGATATATGCCTTTAAATTTCTGATTGGGAAAGCAAGACGACAGTCACTGATAAACCAATACACCTCTGTAACGGTGATATACGGACTACTTGTAATATGTACAGCGATTAATAAGGTGCCGCACTGGTGCAATGACGACGTCACTCTATGACATTCGAGGGAGCATTTCGGTGGCAACGTGACCTGCAATTAAGCTAAAATAACAATGTCATCGTGTCTAAATTGTGAACAGTAGTTTCTTCAGAGTCAGTGCGCAACTGAACAAGTGCTAGTTGTATCCATAAATCCTCAAGTAATGCTGATAACGATATCACGCTGCTCCATGTGTGATGTGACCTCCTCAACAAGCACTATAGGACCATAAAACTGTAGTAAAATGTACACTGCACGAGTCTACAGTCAGATAAACCACTGCGAAGAGAGACGCATTTCTTTCAATGTGTCACCAAAATAATCTCAGCGTAATTAAAATTTGAAGGAAACGTTGAAAGAAATACTAGCAAGGTACTAAACTATTCAACGTTTAGTAAGCTCAAACCTTCAGTGTTCATGAAAATTTGTGTATGATGATGTATGTAGTGTCACAATCGTAAAGTTATCATATAACTCATAATCAGCGTTTTCTAAAAAAATTTGCATTAAAAAAAGTTTTAAAAAGCTTCATTTAGCCAAACAGCACATCAATTAGTTCAAACGGAGTTACTAGATAGTTTTCAAGAGTAGTTGAAGTTATAATGGGAATGAACACTAGTCACTAGACTAGTACGAATGCATTAGAACTTGCTAGCACAGAAGCGCCACAACCTGTGGAACCGTTAGCTGATGATCAAATTACTGCAGTTTATCCTAGAATGTTTTCTCTCACCACCTCAAAGAAAACAAGATTTCTTAGGATAACCATGTTAATAAGAGTTCGCAGAGTGGTATTCAATGAATAACTTCAAATAAGTCAGAAAAATACAGGATAAAATAAGTTATAATAGCGTTAGTGAATAGGGTAAACGAAATAACAAAAATAAAAAAGAAACGTTTCAGTTCCAAAGACTAGACAGTTACAGTTAGAGAAGAGCCCGGATAGCCGGATGATGGTTAACTATTTAGTCGAATAATACTTTAATAAAGACCAATACGTAGAATCAGTTAACTGTTTCAACAGCTCGTTATTTGTTGCTCCGGTTGTGTTGATTACATAAAAATCATATCTAGCCCCATTATCACCATCGAAACTTGCGAAAGTTCAAGAGTAACAAAGGGCTAACTGTATCTGGAAACGCCGCCACCAACGAATGAAACAGCAAAAAAAAATAATAATAATAATAACGCGTAATTGACTCGCAATACACTGCTATCATGCGAAAATGAAATTTAGTGAGTCAATAGAAGCGTTTCATTTGGAAGATTGAGGTAAAATTGCTGCACTAATATTGCCGAAGCTATAATTTGTTTACCAATACAACCGCCGCAACAGGAGCGTGCCTTAAGTCACGATGAAGTCATCTTTTCCACCAGGATCGCAAAGTTTAATTACTGGGTTTGGATTACTGTAGCTAATACCTGAGTAAAATCACAAAATTCATGTGCGTTGTTCTAAAACTGTACTCACCTGAATTTCAGCTGAGTCTGTTGGGGCGTCGCAGACAGTTGGACTGTCGGGTAGAGAGTCAGCGGCTGTTATATCCTCGGAGCTGGCATCGACAGCGCCACAGCTGGTGCGTTGGCTGCATATACTGCCATCTGTAACAGCAGAAAGGGTGTTTACATCATTAGCGTTGTATAGAAATGGAATTACTTTTGCGTCCTACCATACGCCATAGAAACTTACCAGTGTACATGCAGTAGAATTACTTTTGTATAAGAGTGTACACACGCTAGTCAAAAGAACGAGTTTTGTCATCTCTGCGTCCGAATGAGTTGACATATCAATTGCAAATAATTTTGAGCTATAATTCCCTCCAACTATGAAGAGATGACCCACACTTAACTAACGGCACTTACTGAGGAAACTGAAGTGACGGCTAACATTTCAACAGTTTTTTCCACTAAACCAAATGCTGTGTTTACGAGGGCTCAGCTGAGCGTTCGGACAATAAGCTGATGAAACTCGCTCTTTTGACTGGCGTGTGTACAGGTCTTAACCCAGCGTATAGCAGAGTAACTACTGCTGACCAATGAGACGTTTATTATAAACTAGGTATAAAATATTCAAATAGGTACAACACATAGATCTTTAAAATATTATACCTTACAAAAACTCAGCCAAGTCGATAGAAACTTCAACGGATGCAACGAGTAATTTTCAAATGACAGTTGAAATCTGCCTTGGCATCAAATACAAGGCACTATAATTGTTTTCATTCGTGCGCAGCATGCGCGTAGCGACAAGAAAATTCCAATCACACAGCACGAAAAACACGTTATAGGAGCAGACAAATTATAAATAGAAAAACTACAGCTTATCAGCTTGGCCACATCATACATAATAAAGATGCAATGTTCTTTGATAATTTCCAGCTATTGCAGATTGTTAGAGAATAACTAGAAATCAATATATTGTACATCAACGAGGAGAATAATAAAACAAATCGTACACATGGTTCCCGCAGATAATTCAAATAAATGGTCTGTGTTCTTGGCTTACGTTATCGTCCGAAGACGTTTGACTTGAAAGAGCAGCTTTGTAGACAATTTCTTTCATATGAACTGTATAGATCGAGAGATGTGCATGCACTATGATAGATATTGCGTCTTACAGTCATTTATGAGTTACGTACGTTACTAAAATATCTGTGAGAGGAAAGGCAAGAAACAGCGACACATCAAGTCCACATCATGTCGTGATTACAATGAACAGTGTTTTTTTTTACTTTCTACGTTCACACTAGAATGCAAACGATATAACCCCAAATCGGTAGGTGTAGGGTACATACTGCGAACGTTTTTTATACCCATGGGTAGTATTCTATGGTAATGCGCAGTGACTATTCTATACAACAGTAAAGGTTTAATTAGTCATTTACATTTGAATTATACAGTGAAAAAAGGGAAGTAGCTATTGACTTGGCAGTAAACCATATTGTGAATCAAATGATCAATAGTTTCAGATACTTTTTCATTCAAAGTAGGTGGCCCACGAAACGTAGAGCTACAATTTCACGCACACGCAAGTGAAGTATAAATATGTATAATGGACGATAGCACAAACAAATGAAGTAGCGATAGATTTTGAGTCAAACAAAACCGTGTATTTAATGATCAGTCCGACGAAACAGCATAGATTTCAATAATCGATGTCCCGTTTATTAGAAACAGGCAGTGCGAAACAAAAACAAAGGTTGCAACGCTAGATTTGGAATCAAACGACACCATGACCTGCACTTCCCCAAAGTCCCACGCGCAGCCTTGAAATAAAGTCTGTCTTCCCAAGAGTGACACCGAACCGTTGTGCCACAGACGCTGCGACTGTGGATTAATGTACAGTTGGAGGTCATTTAGTGTGGCAAATACATCGTTTGGAGTCACGCGGATATTTCACCCCCGGCGGTGTGGGACTCAAAGTAGAGACGCTGCTGTCTCGGAATAGTATGGGGCCTACCTAAGTGTATGTGTTACGTTTGGTTAGTTAATAATAAGTTACGCTAAGTTGGCGTAGGCTCGGTTATGCTAGAATAGGAGAGAAACTTAACTTATAAAGTTATAGGCACACTTATTATACCAGAATATCATGCATGCATGCCACGACCTACAGTACACGAGCTCTGACTCTGCATCCTTGCGACAGTATAGCAATTAGAAACAATCTGCAGCAAACAACCAATAAATTACAAACGCAGCACATTTTGATCTCGTTTTAGGGCAGCGAGGACAGTGTAGCCCACAGCTGACTCCCAATCGAAATTTATAAGCATATATCGACTGCCTACTACGAATAAATAGTGAACGGTATGGGAAAATATCGGATACGTGCCTATAAATTTCCGAGTGGGAAGCTTACGCGACAGGGCATGGCTGGTACGTGAAGAGAGCCTTAATAACACTATGAACTAGAGCTCTCTGAGAGTGTATACCTCCGTCAAGCAAGATAATATTTATGAAAAAATCAAATTGAATCTGAAATTAGGATCTCCTTTTTCATCACCAATATTTGGTTGTTTGTGCCTTTTAACATTTCTAACAATTCCTACAAATTTCATGAATATCCATAAATAACTTTCTGAATCATATTCTATCAAACATTTTGACAAACATCAAGCAAATACACAAAGGGAAGAATGGATAACCACCAAAAATTGATCTTTTATGTCTTTTAACATGCCTAACACTTCCTGTAAATTTCATTTGGATCCGCTTTTTGAGTCACGGCAGACAGACAAACAAACAAATAGGTGAATGGATCTTAACCAAAAGTTAATCATCTATTCCTCCTAACATAATTGACAATCCCTGTAAATTTCGTAAAGATCCGTGAATAACTTTTTGAGTTATTTCGTAACAGACAGACAGCAAACAGACCAACTCGTCGAAGACGTAAGCTCATTGGCGGAGGCAATTATGTTCTTAAACGGGTGCAGTTGGCCCTCATGAGTCAAAATAGATTTATGCAACTGGGTGGTGGGACACTCGACAGCGATAAAGCACCAGACGCGACACTTGGCACTTAACAAGCACCAAACGCGACATTATCACCCGAAGCTCGAGCACATGACGCGATATTCAGCCCCGAAAAGCACCAAACGTGACTATCAACACCCGAAGTTTGAACACATTACGCGATGCTGAACACCAAAAAGCACCAGACGCGCGCCACCAAAATCACCAAACGTCGGCGGCACCCAACTTCCAAAAGTCACGAAAGAAATGGTCGCACATCCATCAGCCTGGCAAGCAACGGAACAGGGCCGATACACTGCGCGGTACCAGCTCCCGGGCACACACACATCGGCGTCATCCATATCTCTCTCTCCCACGAGGGCGCAACACGTCCCAGCACATAAGCATTTGCAAAACTGGTCGCACTCGGAGAGTTCTTAAAGCGGATAAGGCACCGTAATGATATGTTATCAAGTTCAAACGAGTTTGGTGCACGAAAAATGTCTTTGACTGTGAAGAAGTCAAGAAACGTTGGTAGAATATACGTGAAGTTGTACTATTGCTCTAATCCAGCAGAATCTAACTAAATTTTCATTATAGAAGAGTTGAGCAATAATACTCACAGTGTTGATAAAAAAATAATATGCGGCAATATATGGACGAAGAATATACGGCTGCAGATGCCAATACTACAATGAAGAGAGCCGAGCTCCAACAAGACCTTGACCATCTCATGGAATGGAGCGCAACGTGGCAGATGAACTTTAATGTCGACAAATGCTCAGTAATGCAAGTAGGGCTGGTGAACTCTTCCACCCAAT
>LQNS02278083.1:18136439-18148639 GCA_001587735.2 Parhyale hawaiensis
TTAGGTATGACACGAACGCTTTTTAAAACATTTCTCGAACATTCTGTCCTTAATTGTTTCTTTCTTTTTAATGACAAATTGTATCAACAGTTGGACGGCTTGGGCATGGGTCTACCACTAGAAGAGAGAAGTGATATATAGCCACATAGTTTACAAAAATAATGTGATAGGGAAAACGGAGAAACTCAAACATGGAGCACCGTTCAAGGGAATTGCAAGTCGACGCTGCAAACGCAGCAAACCTTGTCAGTAAAAGTACTAGAAATCGGAAAGAAGCTTAATGAGCACGAAAAAAAAAACATTTGCCAAAAAACGTATCTAAGGCTAAGGTAACTAATGGGGTCTACATGTGATTTGTGATACACAAGCAGATTAACCATACATAATTCAAACCACAAATAAAATACATATTATTTGATCAACATGCCATATCTTCACAGCCACAAGAAGACTGTTCGCCACTGGGAGCGCATAGTATGAACCCATGGACCCCCTGTTGGTTCACGCACGGCCCCAGGCTGATTCATGGCTTTTGAAACTTCTCTGGCCATATATTATTGATTTCGTTGCATTGATGATACAGAGTAATAACTTTTTAGTCTTGAGAGGAAAATGTATCTTTTACTGAATTATTACCGACATAATTTTTTGTAGAAAAAGTTTAACTCCGGCACACTTAGTCTCTTAGGTCACTCTTTTTGATCATGGAAAACATTAGATTTAACTTTTTAAGAACGATGATAGCCGCATAAGATTACCATAATTCAATACAAAAACAGTCATGAGGCGCGTCAAAAATACATTCAGGAGAGTTAAACATGAACATTTACTGTGAGAGAGGAGCAGGGATATCGCGTACGTAATTATATGCTTGGTGTGTGGTACTATGCTTCGATTCAACTCTAAGAGTTTAGTTTAGATAGCTGGCAGTAGACGGACCAACAGACCCATTCCCAGATAGCAATCGGGACTTGCGCTCCGGTCCTCTATAAGCTGCTGCTTTGGCATCATGTCAGAATCATTTGGATACGCGAGGAAGAAAAGAAGAAGAAAATAAACTCAGCCAAAGAGTCGATCGTGTAATCATGATTAATTCTGTAGATTCAAGGAGTTCGGAGACGTTAAGTTAGTTGGGGCATGAAAGCTAATGGATTACGGTGGCTTTCTAGGCATTGGCCGTATAGAGTTTGTGACTCCTGGAGGAGTTCGTAGCTATGAAGGGTGTTGATCCCAATGTATGTCTAGACGATTTTTTAAACACTCCAATAACTTCTGAGGAGAATTTATTCCAAGTGTTTGCTACAAAGAACGGGAAAAACTCCTAGCATAGAGTAGTTCTGCGACCTTTATGTTTGAGTTTTTGGTTGTTTTTTCGCAGGTGTTCATTAATATTACGCTTGACGCTATAAATATCTGCATAAATATACTTTAATCATTAAGTGCAATATCAGCTAAGTTCTTTCTATTTTAATGGCAGGGATCCGTGTATTTCCCATCGTTTCCACTGGCGGCGCGTAGAAAACTAAAGTTAGGGAATCACTGTACTAGAAGATTAATGAGCTTGTTGAGTCAACCTTATCTTTGCCAGGCTAGACTGCTTTGCTGTAATGGACATTTCCCCGCAGAAATAAAACAGAACACTAACACAGCCTGGGTCAAATAGAGCTAAACCTTTACCGTTCATAGAGCAAAGAGTCAGTCAGTTCATATGCCTACCTCTATTGGAAACATAGCAAATCAATGGTCACAGGGGACGATGAAAAGCCATCGTACCTATGCTTAGCATTTTCTTTCATTCATATCTGCAGCGGTGACCAACCATAATGCAAGAGAAGAGGGGAGTTTTAGGCTTTAAAAAGATGCTAATCAGAAGCGGCAGCTGCCAGCCAAAGTCGCTGCATAATCCCTCGCTGATGGGCCGATACGACACTGTGTCCAGCGCGTCGCTGTATACGCGTCCTAATAAAACCCTTCCAAAGCAGTTCAAAAGATTTTAGGAATATCACTTTTACAACTGCTCTGCGCCGTCCAAACAGACACTAGAATTGCTCCGCATGAGTAAATACACAACGTATGGGTCAAAGTTCGATTTATATTCTCTAGAAGAGCACGTTTTACAGCTGACTGCTACTACGAAAAGTATGAGTGCCTTATTGAAAAACACTTCCAAATAGCTTAGAAATCTAGAATTATTTTTACCTCCGCCGTGGAGGTTAGGTTTTTGTCGTGTTTGTCTGTCTCCTTGTCTGTCTATATGTCTGTCTAATTATCTGTTATTCTCTTGTCGCCAAGATTACCCAAGAAGTTATGTACGGATCTTTACGAAATTTACAGAGATTGTTAGGCATGTTAACACTAACAGATGATATACTTTTGGTGAAAATTCGTTCATCTATTTGTTTGTCTGTCTGTCTGCCTATTTTTCTTAAGGCCATAACTCAAAAAGTTACGGATGGATTTTCATGAAATTTACATGACTTGTTAGGTATATTACAAAGAGTAATTGACCAAATTTTTGTGAAGATCTGTCCGTTCGTTCGTTTGTCGCTATGTTTGATATTATGCTTGTTAGCACAATAACTCAAAAAGTTATAGAAGGATTTTATGAAATTTACAGGAGTTGTTAGCAATGTTAAAAGACATAAATGATTAAATTTCGGTGATGATCGATTGATCTGCTTGGGTGTTTGACTTATGCTTGTCAAAATGTTTGTTAGCAGCATAACTCAAAATGCTATGAACGGATTTTCATGAAAATGCAGGAATTGTTAATACTGTCAAAGGCACAAATGATTAGATTTTGCGGTTAATACTAAGAAAAACAAGGTTTAAGAACCAGCTTGAATTTTTCAATACCGTTGCCTTGTTTGGCAGAGGTACGCGCTCTCAGAGTGCTCTCTAGTTCTGCAAGTGATCAGTGTCATCAAATACCACGGCAGTGTAGTATGAAACTATATTCTTTAATATCAGTGCTGGACCCTGCATTCACAAAGTACAACATTGCATGAATTTACTCTACGATCGATACTTTTACTAAGGACTTCTGCAGCAACGAAGCACAAGGATTCAATGTACAAATGCTATTTTACTATATTGACCAATATCTTCAAACACACTTGCATTGTCCAACCTATTGAAACTACATATGTCATCAGAATAAGGAATTTTAGCGAATGTTTCTCAGTCTGATTGTGCTAGAGGGAGAACAGCAAAAATATTAACTATAAGTCTTCAAAACACAAAATGTCGGTGAGTGCAGGGAAGACTTTATTTAAGCTACTATAACCCATAAGGAATTTACAGAATATTATGAATATACACATTTCCAGTTTGAGTTTCCCTCTCTTCATATACCGTGATTCATGCAATGCAACGCAAAAGGAACTTACTCTCTATCAAAATAAATAGGATCCCATTACCGAGGAAAAAATAGAAAAGAAGAGAACGAAGTTTGGTTGCAGAAAGAAGCCCTATATAGATCACACTAGTTGAAGATACGGTGGAATAATCATATGGCTATTAATAACCGATATGAATGCCAGCAAGTTCAGCAGTGCCACGGGATGCTCCAAGCCCACCACAGACCTCTTATCATTAGGCAAATATTGAGGTAATGGCACTCGTGTATGTCGATCGCCCAGCCATGATTGATGCGTCTTTAGGAGAAGATGATTGATTCGTTGCGATAGAGCAACAAGAGGAAAAGAATTGCACAGCTGCAATTCCCGGACGGTAGACTCAATCACAGCTTTTATCCGATACAATCTCGGGAGTACGGGGCCAGCGAAGCGGGAGCACCAGGGCTCGAGCAAAGAAATACCACCACAATACTGCACTGCGCCACTAATGGAATTGAATGGCAAACAAAGTAACTTTTCCAAATGGCTGTAGAAGCGGTAAAAAATAGGAACCACAGGGAAACACAAAGAAATGGCAACTAATAGCGTCAACGTCGTACTACCGTAGATGCAGAAGCTAGTGGGAACTATGTAGAGAAAAAAAAAACAGTTTCTATATTACTGTTTCGATTACAACGATGTACCCACGAGAATACTGTAAATATCTAACTTATCAGCAATTGTAATATAATTCATCGCATAGCAAGTTAAAAAAACTTATTTACTTCCATTGTCTAAAATTAATTGAAATAAACTTTTCAATGCATTCGGAGCATCATTAGGCTATAAGACAGAACCAAACACAGAGTGTGTATAACTGGCAAGCCTCTCATGCCGAGGTCTAAAGTCTGAAAAGACCTCTCATTTACAACCACTTTCCTAACTCATCAACCGACTTTTAAGTTAATGCTTTTCTAAGTTAAACGTGGCAAACACTGTAACTTACTCACAGCAAGTAACACCGTACTATGAATATCAAATGCACAACAATTACAAGGTAGATGAACATGTTCTCACTAATATAATAGTCTCATATATGATACCCGTTGTCCTCGTTGAGGGTCTCCTATTGCTCACATTGGTACTATATAAAATAGGAAGGTCAGTAGCTATCTATAGTGCGCAACCATATCAGTCGGCAATCAAGTTCGAACCTCGGCACCTCCAATGTAGTGTATCAGTTTCAATGTGATCAGGGAAGACGTAGCCTACGTCTCTCTACAACTGTTACAGTATAGGCTGTCGAGGACGATGTTGAAGTGCAGACTTGACAACGACAAATACCACGGCTCAATCTATATCCCCTTCAGGAATATATGCGGTATATTTACACTTACGTAATATATCACGTTGAAAATCGAAATCATACACAAACCTATGAAGCACTGCATGCTAATTCATAAAAGTTAATCGAAGCTCAGTAGCAACACGCTTATCTTTGTGAATGTTTTTTATGTTCAAGGATTACGCTGAGCCCACAGGAGGCAACAACACCGTAACGGAATTCGGTCTTTCATACGGTCGACGTGGTTTCATTTTGCGCGCCCTACGTCTAGCTTATGTGGGAGTCGAAAGTGGTGTAATTTTTGTAAAATTTTCATTGCTTTCGTCCTAGTCAAAATAGACCATAACTCTCTGTTTTACTTAGTTGTAAAATACAATACTCCTTTAATCTTTTAGCGTTAGGGGCATATACATATACGAATAGTGCAAATGAAGAAAAAAATAAGTAGTAGATTTTATACTATCAGTTTTGCTAACTTGATTATTCGCTAAATTGTGTATTAATACCCATTTGGTATTTTCTGCTTCACAGCCTGGTTATGATGCTCGACATGCATCGAAACGTTGCATTCAATTACTTTTAGACAATGGAAGTTCTTGTTGACCTTAACACGCAATGAATAATGCAAATAATGAGAACAATATAGAGAAAAGAAACAGCTTATAATTGCGGTAACCACATCAACGCTATACCGCCGTGAATACTGTAGGGAAATGAAAAATAACAGTTCACATCTGCTGTAGTCTTACAAAAGAGTCGTACTTCTTTGAATGCTGAAAACCATAAAACCAACAGGTACTTAAATACTGGAAGTTTATGTTTTCTATCTCTACCGCACTAAAGCACCTGTAAGCTGTGTACAAAAGGAACTATAGGAAAAAGTATTAGGTATTATAAGAAGATTTAAGCCTTCCTAAATAAGTACTATGCTCTTCTAAGAGAGAAAAAGGAAGGGGCATATAGTATGTCGATAGAAACACGGGGAACCCATGCACGGAGGTGTTCCCACACAGAATCAACGCGCATGGGAATATCAAGTTGGGAAAGAAAAGGAAGAACAGAATAAAGCATGAGCAAGTAGGAGTAGGAAAGTAGAAGGAAGTAAAGTGGGCACGAAAGACAGATGTCCCGAAGGCCTAACCCACGGCTGAGGTAACCTACACAAACCCCTGGGGGCGCTACTCTCCATAACATAGGATGGGCGAACCTAACTAACTATAGGAAAATAAGAAATGATATTTCTTTAACTCAAGTAATTACATTATCTCTGTATTAGCGTAAAAACACAATAGCGATCGAAATAAGCCCGGAATCATACAATAAATTCGTCAAGTAAGTAGTATGTAGAGCCGTCAAATGGACACTTTTGAGGGCAGGTTCCGGCTCCACTTACTTCCGGTTTCCCAGGCCCCGTCCACTTCCGGTTTGCGCCCCCCAGACCCCCGCTACACAGGTAGTGCATTGGCCGTTATATACCGGAAGCTCACGCGCGAGGGGGCCGTGAGGGTAGGTTACCCTCAAAAGTGTCCGTTTGGCGGCTCTACATACTACTCAGGTAGCAACATGAACAATTTAAATACAAACTACATCAAAAAAGAAATTGGTATATGGTACTATACTCGTAGGTTAACCCCGTCCATATTAATCATCAACTACTGAAGCCCTTACGGTTCACCTTGAGCTCAGTTCTTGCAAGAATAGCGCTATTAAATCCATTACAAACTACAATAAATCAATTTTTTGAGAGCATAGCACTACTGTAGCCTTAAACGCGTCCACAAGGGCATCAAATTATGACGGAATAGAATAGAGCAAAATCTGTTTTAAACGCAAAAGGTTAAGCAAAGTAAGGCATAGACAAATGTCTGAAGTTCGCTTCAAGTTAAATGTCTGCATCGAGAAAAGGCATGTGCAGCGTTAATCTACATGGTCATGGCCTTAGTCAAGTAGTAGCTACCTTCAAAATAAAAATAAATAAAAAATTCAGTTGAATTTGCCCGCGATTGTTTCGTCCTAATTTCTAAACCAAAGAGTATGATATTGTGATCTTCAGATGTACTCATCTGACACGGATCGAATCAATAAACAAAATTTTGCATTATTCCCCATAAGTAGCATCAATACCTCCGCCAAGGAGGTTATGTTTTTGTCGGGTTTGTTTGTCTATCTGTCTCTCTGTCTGTTTGTCTATGATTCTGTCTGTCATCAAGATAACTCAAAATGTTATGGACGGATTTTGACGAAATTTGCACGGATTGTTAAGCATGTTAGGGGGAGCACATGATTAACTTTTGGTAAAGCTCCGTCCACCCGTTTGCTTGTTTGTTTGTTTGTTTGTTTGTTTGTTTGTCTGCTTCATTTTTCTCAATGCCAAAATTCAAAAAGTTATGGACGGATTTTATGAAATTTGCAGGAGTTGTTAAGTATATCACGGAAAGTAAATGACCAAATTTTTTTTATGATCCGTTTGTTCGTTTGTTAGTCATTGTTTTTAATTTTATGCTTGCAAAATTAGCGCAATAACTCAAAAAATTATTATTATTAAATCACACCAGGCTGGCGACGTAGGAACGGAGAAACTCCATGAGGTTAGCAAACCCCCACGCAACCAGCCCAGCAGGTGGAGAAAACAAAAGAATGAAAAAAAGAAGATACGAGATCACAGAATAGCTCTGTGTACAGATCGTTTAAAGCTGCCAATACCAGCACCAGCAAAGGCAGAGCCATCAAAACCATTCCAAACATCCGCACACGATGGAAAAAACGAACGGGAATACTGGCCCGTACGGCATTGCAACGGTTCCAAGGCAAACTCATGAAGAGCACCAGTCCGCCGAGTATACCTCACCCGTACAAATGGATCTGGAACAAACTCAGACAGTGGATGACTGTGGCAATTATAGATTTTATACATAAAACAGACTCCACCAACTCTGCGACGATGCGCCAGATCACAGGGCACAACACCACCCAAAAAATAATTGATGGATCTTTATTAAATGTATAGGAGTTGTTAGTAATGTTAAAAGACATAAATAATTAAATTTTGATGCAGATCGGTTGGTTCGTGTGTATGTTTGACTCATGTTTGTCATAATGTTTGTTAGCAGTATAACTCAAAAAGTTACGAACGGATTTTCAAGAAAATAGCACGAACTGTTATTACTATCAAAAGGCAAAAATGATTAGATTTTGGAGTTGATACAAAGAAAAATCATGGTTTCAGAGCCAACTTGACTTTTTCGTTACCGTAACCTTGCTTGGCGGAAGTATGCGCTCTCAGAGTGCTCTAGTATTCAGTATGACGAAAAAGACAACGCTTCCATGAAAATCAAATACAGCTCTCGTCACAGTTACACCCGGCCGGGACACCTTACTCAACAGCACTGATTTTATTTACAATCGAACTCTAATCAAACATCGGGCAGTAAAAACTACGGAGATGGATGTAAGGTGAACAGTTTGGAGTCTGATGCGACGATGCCGACGGTGATATACGCTCATACGTAGCTATGATAAAAAAGAATTACACCTTCATTAGAAACCACAGCGTTCAATTCCTATATGCCAATCACAAGTAAATGAGTTAAATATAAATATGTAGATTGTTTTTTTTTTTTTTAAAGAGACACTGCGCTTCAACGCCGATAACCACATTCTCATGTGCATCGACAGCAACTGCTTTCAAAGCGATTTTAAAACTCTTTCAAAATTCTGGTGATAACGTCGAATTTTTTTCCACAGACCCCAAAATGAACATGTTAAGAATGATGTATCTCACCTTTCTAGCAGAATTTCATCTGCAACCCTATTATGTGTCAATTAATTAATTAATACTTTATATCGGGGGTAATATGCACTACGGAGCACACTTTACATGTAACGATGTCAGCTTGTTTCTATCAACTAAATCTAAAATTATCGCGTCCAACCAACTGAAATTTGGAGTTCTTATCTAACTTTCTTCTAAACCACATCACTTTTTTTGATCAAATTCAGCATTACACCGACAAAGTAAATCTAGTACACACTGCTTTGCAAACGCCACCCACTGCCGTGCATCCCCGCACATCTATTTACAACCAAAGCACCGCGTAACCAAGTGTCCAGT
This sequence comes from Parhyale hawaiensis, assembly GCA_001587735.2. Taxonomy (NCBI): domain Eukaryota; kingdom Metazoa; phylum Arthropoda; class Malacostraca; order Amphipoda; family Hyalidae; genus Parhyale; species Parhyale hawaiensis. The sequence goes on from LQNS02278083.1 coordinate 18,145,234, forward strand.
GCTGGCAGCACATCACGTGGCTACTGCGGCACGACGCAGCAAGGGAGCGCAGGGAGCTCCGACCCGAGGTACCGCACCGCGAAGGCTCTCGATGGCCTCTGTACGCGACTCGACACTGGCGCCCCGAGGGTCGATCATCCCAGCCACGGTAAGATATTTCTGGGGTCACTAGTGTGCTAAATGCAGCTGCTGCTGCTGCCTTACTACGCATGGGTGCATCCGTAGTAGTGATAGTGTAGTAGTAGTAGGAGTTGACACAAGTGTAGTCAATTGGTCATTCACGTACTGTGCCCATATGGAAGCGCTCTGGAACTGCAAGTTTTTTAAGTACAGACGCTGTGATGCTGCGTGTTTACAAAGCACCAGTTTAGAGGATCCTGTAGTGTGTGTGCGTATAGAAACACTTTGACACTGCATAAACGTTACTTAAGGATGCGATGATACTTCAGTATATGCGACGTGCGTAAGTACAAATTTAGCGGTTCAGTAGTGTGCCTAGAGAGATATAAGAACGTTCTGGAGCTGAAGCTAGGTTAATGTGGCTTGTGTACGAACTAGGGGCAAGCATCAGCACGGACGATCATAGAGTTTGTTTAGGAAGAAACGGAAACGCTTTGATACTGCAGGGACGTTTGGTAAGGACGCTGTTGCATTGCATGAGGATAGTATAACTTGCTAGTAGCAGTGATGAGTATCGCCATAAATGTGCCTGTGCATAGAAATATATGGACGTACTTCATTAGAAAAATACGTGATATTTGCGGCCATTAAGGTGTAGCATACGACGTGCATTAACCACTGAGCAGCAACATTTAAGGAAAATGCATTCCTACAATATGCGAACACCCAGAACAGCCATCAACTCCGGAAATAGAAATTCACTATTATTTTATATGGAAAAATCAATAAATTAAGTGTGAAGGGAACGGAACGATTTCGCGAACGAGAAGAAATTACTCCAAGGAAATCAGACGGGTCACGAAGTGCGCACACCTTTAAATAAAAGTGTAATTCAACTCTCCAAGGGCCCCACGCCATGAATTAAGGACAAGGTAAAAACTACATGGCTCCAAGTTCCAAAAAGAGAGAGTGTCAAAGAACATCAAAACCTTGCAAGTTTTCTAATAGAAGTTTTCGGATGGGAGCGTAAGTTTTAATTAATCATAAAGGATCCGAGGCACCTGCAGCGCTACCAATAGTTCGGGCAAGAAAAAACGAAGTAAGAAAGACCTTCGATCTAATTGGCGACAGAAAGGCAATGCCACGGCATCTTCAACTGACACGATTCCACCAATTCCACGGTGACAGTTTTTAATTGGCGCCAGTTGGCTAAAATATTTTACTAGTCAGGTATATAATTAAAATGTGATGGCTATTAAATAGCGTAAGGTAACAAATTAAAAAGATTATAAGATTCATTTGGTGTAAGCTGAAGGACACATTTTATTAACTGATTAATTTGGGTTAGCTGATTTTATAAAATGCTTCATATGTTGACTAATTTTTAGGCGACTAAATTTTAGCCTAAGCTGACTAAAATGTTTCACAAGTGAGCTAATTTAAAAAATGCCTCGCTTATTCTATAGCGTTGTACATTTAGGTACTTAGCATTGTTAAGAACCGTACTCTTATGAAAACTAAGTAGATTTCTGGAATGAAAAATACTGTAGATGAGAACCTATTGATGTAATGGTAACTGAGTTCTTCTTAAAAATATTATTTTCATCAACACTAGGTAACGCAGCAGTTGGCATTGAGTATTTATTTATATATTTACACTTAAATAAATATAAACAGTATATATGTTACAGATGTTTTGCCTAAACGGTCTAACTGAAATAGGCCAGGTTATTAAAGACAACTTAGGAGTGAATGCACTTGTTGCTTTAGCTATTTTGAAATTAAATCATAAAGGCGTGTGTAGTACTTCTTATCAGTAACATAGATACTGAGTTGCACTTTCGTCCCGCATCAAAGCTTTAAAGCTTTAAGCTCACAATAGGTAAATTGAGTAGAAACGCAAAGAAGGAGTAGGGTACATGACGTTCTTCAGAGCAGAACCTCAAAGAGGAGCGCAGAAAACGGAATATCATTGCCGTCATAATTACTTCCTGAAGATGCAAGCAAGAAGCTATTACTGTCAATTATCGGAATTGTGTAAGCAAAAAAACTGAGCTATTTTCATCACTGTAAGAACTATATAACCACAGAGGACGCTAAAGATAACCGAGCAAAAAAATACTTTATCCACAACAAGTACTTTTGGTTGTAGGTTTGAAGTAACAATTCTTAGCATTTCATTACTGTTCCATTAACTTGTCATGCTTATAAACTATGTCACTGCAGTTCAGTAAACAGCAACGTTTTCCGTACGTACATGCAGCAACGGAAGATACTGTAACGGTGTAAGAATTGCAGTCTTGCCATCTCCATGCACCCAAATTTCGAAACTTGTATAAATAGACAAGTAAACGGCGCCCAGTCGATGCAAAGGAAGCTCAATCTGCAATAACTATAAAGATTATTTGGAGATCCATGCGTTGTCATTTCCAGCAATTTCCTCGGGTCGGCCGCAGACCGCTCGAAACGCCCGTCTTCTGCAGCCATGAGAAGCCCAGGTATGGTCGTCGCACTCTAAGAATCTTTGAGTTAAACTAAACTTTCGAAAATTCAATGCTTTCCCGTCAACTGTACACATTAGTTATCGTAATAACACTAGTTGAGATCGAACCGAACGCTGGTTTAGGACGTTAAAGGGGTAACTCGTTGCACAGAGACAACTGGTATTCGTAGCTTCAACCAGGCGGGAAGCGACTTTTTATAACAGGCAGTGGTAGGCTTCGAATAGTAGTAATATTTAGCCTCGGTGTTGTTGTGTCCCTAAGCTAGGTAGGACTAGTTCTGCTAATAAAACACACATATATATATTTATTGAGATACGTAGGGCTGGTTCTACTAATAACAACACATATATTGAGATAAATAGGACTGGTTACGCTAATAAAAAGGGGGAAATGGAGTAAATTAGTAGAAAAAATACGAGCATTTAAAGTCATTAAAACTGATACGGTTATATGTAATCACGACATTTTGGTTCTGTTAAATAAGCGGCATATAGCCCTTGACAGCGACAGAAGCCCTTCATGCAGGAGGCGCCGGGATGACATAACGAGCCTTATATTATCCTCTGAACCCTAGGGAGATCACTTGGTCACGTTTCAAGCAACGCCATTTTTGCGAAAATTGATTTATCACACGGCGGCTCCAGGGCTATTACCAAGTATGCAGAACCCAGTCGGAAATTATGGTTGTGATTATAGTAGAACAACTATGATTATGGTCGAGACTTTGGTTGTTTATTATCGATATATCCTCCATATTCAACCATTTATGGGGTGCAGTATGG
>LQNS02278083.1:18148739-18170141 GCA_001587735.2 Parhyale hawaiensis
AAAAAAAAAAAAAAAAAAAAAAAAAAAAAAAAAAAAAAAAAAAACGCGTAACTGACTCGCAATACACTGCTATTACGAGAAAATGAAATTTAGTGAGTCAAAACAAGCGTTTAATTTGGAAGATTGTGGTAAAATTGCGGCACAAACCTTGCCTATGCTAGAATTTCTTTACCAATACAACCGCTGCAATAGGGGCGTGACTTTAGTCACGATGGAGTCATCTTCTCCACCAGGATCGCAAAGTTTAATTACTGGGTTTGGATTACTGTAGCTAATACCTGCGTAAAATCACGAAATTCATGTGCGTTGTTCTAAAACTGTACTCACCTGAATTTCAGCTGAGTCTGTTGGGGCGTCGCAGACAGTTGGACTGTCAGGTAGAGAGTCAGCGGCTGTTATATCCTCGGAGCTGGCATCGACAGCGCCACAGCTGGTGCGTTGGCTGCATATACTGCCATCTGTAACAGCAGAAACGGTGTTTACATCATTAGCGCTGTGTAGAAATGGAATTACTTTTGCATCCTACCATACGCCATAGAAACTTACCAGTGTACATGCAGTAGAAATACTTTTGTATAAGAGTGTACACACGCTAGTCAAATGAACAAGTTTTGTCATCTCTGCGTCCGAATGAGTTGACATATCTATTGCAAATAATTTTGAGCTATAATTCCCTCCAACTATGAAGAGATGACCCACATATAACTAACGGCACTTACTGAGGAAACTGAAGTGACGGCTAACATTTCAACAGTTTTTCCACTAAACCAAAAGCTGTGCTTACGAGGGCTCTGCTAAGCGTTCGGACAATGAGCTGATGAAACTCGCTCTTCTGACTGGCCTGTGTACAAGTCTTAACCCAGCGTATAGCAGAGTAACTACTGCTGACCAATGAGACGTTTATTATAAACTAGGTATAAAATATTCAAATAGGTACAACACACAGAACTTTAAAATATTATACCTTACAAAAACTCAGCCAAGCCGATAGAAACTTCAACGGTTGCAACGAGTAATTTTCAAATGACAGTTGAAATCTGCTTTCGCATCAACTACAAGGCACTATAATTGTTTTCATTCGTGCGCAGCATGCGCGTAGCGACAAGAAAATTCCAAACAAACAACACCAAAAACAAGTTGTTAGAGTACATAAATTATAAATAGAAAAACTACAGATTATCAGCTTGGCCACATCATACATAATAAAGATGCAATGTTCTTTGATAATTTCCAGCTATTGCAGATTGCTAGAGAATAATTAGAAATCAATTAATCGTACATTAATCAGGAGGATGATAAAAACAAATCGTACACATGGTTCCCGCAGATAATTCAAATAAATGGTCTGTGTTCTTGGCTTGCGTTATCGCCCGAAGACGTTTGACTTGAAAGAGCAGCTTTGCAGACAATTTCTTTCACATGAACTGTATAGAGAGATGTGCGTGCACTATGACAGATATTGCGTCTTACAGTCATTTATGAGTTACGTACGTTACTAATATATCTGTGAGAGGAAAGGCAAGAAACAGCGACAGATTAAGTCCACATCATATCGTGATTACAATGAACAGTGTTTTTTTACTTTCTACATTCACACTAGAATGCAAACGCTATAACCCCAAATCGGTAGGTGTAGGGTACATACAGCGAACGTTTTTTATACCCATGGGTAGTATTATATGGCAATGCGCAGTGACTACTCTATACAACTGTAAAGGTTTAATTAGTCACTTACATTTGAATTATACAGTGAAAAAAGGGAAGTAGTTATTGACTTGGCAGTAAACCATATGGTGAATCAAATGATCAATAGTTTCAGATACTTTTTCATTCAAAGTAGGTGGCCCACAAAACGTGGAGCTACAATTTCATGCGCATGCAAGTGAAATATAAATATGTATAATGGACGATAGCACAAACAAATGAAGTAGCGATAGATTTTGAGTCAAACAAAACCGTGTATTTAATGATCAGTCTGACGAAACAGCGTAGATTGCAATAATCCATGTCCCGTTTATTAGAAACAGGCAGTGCGAAACAAAAACAAAGGTTGCAACGCTAGATTTGGAATCAAACGACACCATGACCTGCACTTCTCTATAGTCCCACGCGCAGCCTTGAAATAAAGTCTGTCTTCCCAAGAGTGACACCGAACCGTTGTGCCACAGACGCTCCGACTGTGGATTAATGTACAGTTGGAGGTCATTTAGTGTGGCAAATACATCGTTTGGTGTCACGCGGATATTTCACCCCCGGCGGTATAGGACTCAAAGTAGAGACGCTGCTGTCTCGGCATAGTATGGGGCCTACCTAAGTGTGTGTGTTACGTTTGGTTAGTTAATAATGACTTACGCTAAGTTGACGTAGGCTCGGTTAAGCTAGAATAAGAGAGAAACTTAACTTATAAAGTTATAGGCACACATATCATACCCGAATATCATGCATGCAGGCCACGACCTACTGTATACGAGTCTGACTCTGCATCCCTGCCACAGTATAGCAATTAGAAACAATCTGCAGCAAACTGCCTATAAACTACAAACGCTGTACATTTTGATCTCGGTTTAGGGCAGCGAGGACAGTGTAGCCTACAGCGGACTCCCAATCAAAATTTATATTTATATATTTATATTTATATATCGACTGCCTACTACGAATAAATAGTGAACTTTAAAGGATAATATCGGATAAGTGCCTATAAATTTCCGATTGGGAAACTGACGCGACAGGGCGTGGCTGGTACGTGAAGAGCCTCGTATTAATTTGAGCCAGACCCCTCCATGCCATCATTGGTATCGTAATGGTTGAGGCAGATTCTAAATTCTCGCCTTAATAAAACTATGAACTAGAGCGTTCTGAGAGTGCATACCTCCGCCAAGCAAGATGATATTAACGAAAAAATCAAATTAAATTAGGATCTCCTTTTTCATCAGCAATATTTGGTTATTTGTGCCTTTTAACATTTCTCACAATTCCTACAAATTTCATGAATATCCATCCATAACTTTCTAAGTCATATTCTATCAAACATTTTCACAAATATCAATCAAATACACAAGGGGAAGGATCGATCATCACCAAAAAAATATCTTTTATGTCTTTTAACATGCCTAACACTTCCTGCAAATTGCATTAGGATCCATTCAAAATTTTTGAGTTACGGCAGACAAACAAACAAACAGATGGGTGAATGGATTTTAACCAATAGTTAATCATCTATTCCTCCTAACATACTTGACAATCCCTGTATATTTCGTAAAGATCCGTGAATGACGTTTGGGGTGATTTTTGTAACAGACAGCAAATAGACAAACTCGACGAAGACGTAACCTCATTGGCGGAGGCAATTATGTTCTTAAAACGGGCGCCGTTGGCACTGATGAGTCCAAATAGATTTATGCAACTGGGTGGTGGGACACTCGACAGCGATAGAGCACCAGACGCGACGCTAGGCACTTAACAAGCACCAAATGTGACATTCAACACCAGAAGTTCGAGCACATGACGCGATGCTGAACACCAAAAAGCACCAGACGCGCGCCACCCAAAATCACCAAGCGTCGGCGGCACCAGACTTCCAAAAGCCACGAAACAAATCGTCGCACATCCATCAGCCTGGCAAGCAACGGAACAGAGCCGATACACTGCGCGGTACCAGCTCCCGGGCACACGCACATCCACCTCATCCACCTCTCTCTCTCCCACGAGGGCGCAACACGTCCCTTCGGAAATGCATTTGTAAAACTGGTCGCACTCGGACAGTTCTTCATGCGGATACAGCACCGTAATGGTATGTTATCAAGATCAAATGAGTTTGGTGCACGAAAAATATCTTTGACTGTGAAGAAGTCAAGGAAACGTTGGCAGAATATACGTGTAGTTGTACTATTGCTCTAATGTAGCAGAATCTAACTAAATTTACATTATAGAAGAGTTGAGCAATAATACTCACAGTGTTGATGAAAAAATATACGACAATATATCGACGAAGAACTTACGGCTGCAGATGCCGATAGCAACCATACACCATAGCCTACATGTATGTACATAGGTTAATACATAGTTCACCATGAACCATGTGACGAAAGATTCGTTCAGCTGACTTGTTGCTAGTAAATCAAAGACTACAAATAATACTCTGCGATGATGATTACTTGGTAAAATTGTTTTCTCTCAAAGGGAGAAGATACCGAATATACGGAGCCACTGCGCTTCAGTCCTCATGCGAACATGGATCGATGGCGACAGCAGCTCAGGCGACATTCAAGGCAACTCTTAGTGTTTTTGTGATGGTTTGAATATGCAATAAGCTAGGCTGAGCTTATCTGCTGAACGCCGTTCACTGTTCAAGAAGAGACGAGGAAAACAGACATATCGTACGGTATAGAAAGACAAGTATATCACAGGTAAAGGGTTCACGAACAAGTGAAAAACAAGATGGGAAAGAAGAGGAAGACAAGAATAAAAACTTTCAGGAGTAGGAAGAGAGCAGTAGGTACATACCTAATTTCGTGAATAACTCGGGGATCACTTCACTAATTCATTCCTAAATCAAAATTAATGTACTACCAATATTATGCAAAAAATATTTTACCCTTCGAACTTAATCCTCTGCCCATATGGCCTGGAATCCGAGTGAACTTGTTAAGATAGTTAATACAAGTGACTGCAGGGACATAACGTTTACGGTCCATGATGCAGCGAACACGGCTAGGATCATCGACACCCAGCGTTCATCGAAATGCATACAACGACATAATCGGGGCGAACAAACAAAGATTTAGAATAGGTCGAAAATCAACACATGCTACCGAGGTCTTACCTACAATTTCGTACAATTAATTTATTGAATTGTTTTAACACCGTTTAACCTCGCAAGGGTACATACTATCATCTTCAAATATAACGGAATAAATGCAAACATATATGTGTGTTAAAATAAATAATACAGTATAGACTGCATGCCTTAGTTATATACATATTTAAATGAGGCATGTGACATATGAGGTAGCAATGTGAACTCTGGATGCATTATACGAATAGTTACATTTTCCTACCATGACGCGAAATGAAAATAATCTAGTATAATATGATGGTTAGTTTGAATATAATGCAGTGAATTCTTGTAATATTTAAATGTTTTCTTATGGTGACAACAGTTTCGATAATACTTTTTCTCATAGCCCATACATTTTATAGATATACAAGATATCGAGAAAAATAGATATATAAAAAACAGACGTTTGTGGGACATAAGGCGCGATTACTATTGAACCAGGGGAAAGAGATCAATTGATGACTATAGACACAGCGGCGTATTGTTTATCAGGAGCATTAAAATACCATATAGAATTCACGGTTGCTGCAGGGCATCACACAATGGAGATACGCGACATCTGCGGCACGATTCTCCACACAAGAGATATACGGTACATATACAGCGCCACCTGTTGCCGGTGGCGCGCTAAACTCATACGTATACAAATAACGGCTGATATCTTTCACTTTTACCACACAATAGGCGAAGGAGGTTAACTTTTTTTTCTTTCCCTTTGTAGGAGTTGAACCAAAGCGAGGGAGGGAGTGAGTGTCAGAGCCAGCTGTCCTGCACACTGACCTACTTATGGAAATTATTATGGGATTATAAATACGATAAGAACGTACAGGATAAGGAGCAAGATTGCCATAGTGAAGCGCAGTGAGGAATAAACGAAGTTACAAAAGCGTAGGGTTTTCGTGCACTTCCATAAATAGTTTTCCTATTCTTTAAATTATTATGATGACTATCGTTACGAATAGAGAGCAACCTATAAATTCGTCTAACATCGTCCATCCTGCGAGTCTGCAGAAATTGAAAATATTCCCAAATAACTCATTGCTCCAACACTAACTAGAGCACTCTGAGAGCGCATACCTCCGCCAAGTGAGGCAACGGTAGCAAAAAATTCAAATTGGTTCTGAAACCATACTTTTCTTTGTATTAACTCCAAAATCTAATCATTTGTGGCTTTTTATATTAATAACAGCTTGTTCAATTTTCTTGAAGATCCGTTCATGACTTTTTAGTTATAGTGTTAACAAACGTTATGACAAACATAAGTCAAACATACAAACGAACAAACAGATCTGCACCAAAATTTGATCATTTATGTCTTTTAACATTACTAACAACCCTTATAAATTTCATAAAGATCCATTAATTATTTTTTGAGTTATTGTGCTAACAAGCATAAAATTAAAAACAATGACAAACGAACGAATGAACTAACGGATCATTACTAAAATTTGGTCATATACTTTTTGTTATATACCTAACAACTCATGTTAATTTCATCAAAATCCATCCACAACTTTTTGAGTTATGGCATCGAGAAAAACGAGGCAGACAAACAAACAAACAAACGGATGAACATATCTTTACCAAAAGTTAATCATCTGTTCCTCCTAACATACCTAACAATCCCTGTAAATTTCATCGAAATCGGTTCATATATTTTTGAGTTATCTTGGTGACAGACAGACAGACAAATAGACAGGCAGACAAACACGACGAAAACATAACCTCCTTGGCGGAGGTAAATATGGAGACCAAGTAGACAAGCACTTCAGCACATGAAAGAGAAAAGCCAGTACCTACAGAACAGGATAAAGATTAGGTCAGTACATGCACCGAAAGGCAATGGGTAAGCCAGTACATGCAGCACAGGACGGAAAGTAAGCCGCTACATGCATCACAGGACGGATAGCAAGCCAGTACATGCAGTACATAACGGAAAGTAAGCCAGTACACACAGCACAGGACGGAAAGTAAGCCAGTACCTGGAGCACACCGACAACAACAGGTACACTATACCAGGAGTCAGGAGAAGTTCGTGACAGCAAGGTGATCCCAAGGCTTATGAGCTCAGGCCCAAAGGAGCGCCCTGATAACAACAAGGTCCTCTTCCTTAGGTCACGGTCAACAATTTTCGCAGTTGCAGAGTACGAGGCTGGTATGCTTTTTTCCATGATTATGTTGGCACTGTTCAAAAAACGACTCTTGTAAGCACGACAGCTACATGTTAACTGCTAAAACTCAGTGTTAGCAGGCAAGTTTCAGTATACTTTCATAGGTGAACCAGTTACTTCTTAAGAAGATAACTGGATTTCGCTCCAATAAAAGAAATAACTTTCGGTAAAGTTATGATGGTAGATCGAGATGTCGGCGCAGCCACAAGAGCAATTACCGTTGGCTGGCAGTGCAACAGTTAGGCGCGATTTTAGTTTCCACTGAATACAATAGTGGTTGTGGTTGTTGCAAGGAGCGCCTATCTTCGTTTCTGTTAGCATAATACAACAATGCTTTCCGTTCGCCTCACAGGGGATACCAGTTGATATTTTGAGGGAACAATTCAAAAACGAGTTATTGACACTAATTTTTACTTTTTTTTTTTTTTTGCAAGTGCGTGTGACTGAGAGGACATGTGTGCGTTCCTGTCCAAGGTGTAGCTGCATTAAGTATGCTTACCAAGCATAGTGATGTAGAATTTGTATTGAAGAGCAAGAAACACAAGTTTGCCAAAATTGGTGAACGGTGGGAGATAAAGTTATAGCTGTGATCTCGTTTTACGTCATGTTGTTTTACGATATATCAGTGACCATTGTTCCGCGACGAGCAATATTTATAAACTCGTTTTTCTTGCCCGTATCTCCATTCCATACACTGCAATGAACAGTTGCTGCTTGACTGGGAATCCTGAGTTAGTCAGAGAAAATTTTGCTGAAGTGAGGTTTCAAATAACCAGTCAAAGTATTGCATAGTCCACGCTTGTACTTAGACGAGTTCCAGAAGTATTGCCCCCGAATGACGCGAGTGGACGCATCCGGTTCTCTCTCAGTCTCCAACAGCAACACTTATCAATTACAGCAGCCGTGTGGTCGCCGTGTAGGCCACACTAAATTAGCTAATTACCATTAAGACCAACGTAATTTCCTACGTCGCCATGCATATTCATTATAGTTAAAGTGCTTATGGAGAAGTCTGTAGTGAGATACACTTCAGTTGGCCTACACACGTCTCCAACGTTGGCACTCACCAGTCCATCAACGTACAAATTAAATGAGTGACGATACAGAAAAACGTGTTAACAAAGAGCCACAGTAGTGAGCAGTTCACAAACGTAAAAATAAAATAAGTGACGATAAAGAAGAGCAAACATGTTAACAAAGAGCCATAGAATTCATCAGTTCATCTGTGTAAGAAAAAAGAGATGGTGGCTAGAAAGTGAGGCATAACTATACATGAATATTCACGCAGTCCAAAGTTTATGAACGAAACAAATTAAATACTCGTTAGTGACGGCAAGGAGAGAAAATAAATATTAACAAACAGCCGTAAAATTCACCTCGTCCGCCTGCCCGGAAATGAAACAAAATGTCACGTAAAGTTCATTACTTACGGGGTCATTCCTTGTGAGTTTGCAAGTCATAATAATTCTGCCTGGGGATCAGAATCGTGAGATGTAATAATGACTGCTGGCAGCAGGGAACGTGGTATTTAGTGCTCGCGGTGAGAGAAGCTCGAGCAGCTGGGTTGAATTTATCGGATAAATTCTGTCAATGTTGTTTCACTAACATGAGTGATATTGCTGCAACGGTTGAATTGAGTAATTCATATTGCTGTATAGGCTCAAGTAAAATGTGTGCATCATTTGATTGTGCAAATGGTGTACAAAGAGTAAACGTGTCACTAATGGATGCTGATTATACGCCCGCATCGCTGGTATGCTCGTGGAGATTTTTTGCTTCCTTTTACGAACATTATAATCACCTTTTATAACCTTTTATGAAAAGTATCATAACCATACTTTTGCGGAAAGAGAGATAGAAATTTTTATACAACTCCCTGTGACAAAAGACAGAGTGAAGCTAGCCGATATTCCGGGCTTGGCCATGGGTAGCGAGTCTAGCCCTTTTACGTATAGCGCCACTACAGTTGCAAGTGCTTGTTTCTATTACAAGGTGCTGTGGAAATCTGCTCCAAGATCCGTCTCTTCGGAGCAGCGAAGGAGCAAGTGTTCCACGTCAAAAGTTCTACCAAGCGCCGCCGCTTTTCCTTTTTCACGCGGCTTGTATCCATTGTGTCGGCGGGAACAATGGCAATTCTACGCTGCAGCGACGCGGCGGCGGAGGGGTTGCACAGAGGCTCTATCCTGCTCCCCAGCGACTCGCGCCCCGTGGAGCAGCAAGCGCTTCGCCCATTTCTTTACCAATCACACCCCAAGTCGTGTTCTTTCCAAAGTAAGGTTGGGCAGTCATGGTAAACGTTCAAAGTTTGCAACACTGAAAGAAAACGGCAGCCTCTCTGAAATGAGCTTGGGGATTCTTGGAAAATGTTAAAAATTACAGTAATTAAACAAAAATAAGAACGCGGCCACCTCCTACTAAAGCTGGGCAGTCGTAATCAATGGTCGACATTTACAGCATTGAATGACGCAAAAAAAAAAAAATCACTAGATAAGTCAGTCAAGCCACATCTCAAAATCTACAGCCCTGAAAGCAGATATAAATAAATTAATGAGAGAAAGCGGCCGCAGGTGGAACATTTCACACTAATGAAAGTGTAGCCACGTGACCAAAACAAAGCCATGCCTGACGTCAGAGCCTAACACGTAGTAGGGAACTTGATGAAGCAAACGATTGGCTGTGGCGTTACGGCCAATCAGAACAGTCGAACTTCTGTTCTCGTGGTGGGGAATTTACCGCAGCGTTATTGGCGGAGACGAGCTCTCATGTGATGGATGGTTTGTTTTGGTCACGTAAGAACACACTACTCATCTCTTTCTAGTCACCTTGAATCTAGATCACGCTATATTGTGATATACATAAAAGAGAACACCCATGGGAAAAGTTTCCTAGGCGGACTCTTGAGCTCGTATATTGGTGCAGTGAGGAAGAAAAAGTTTTAAGATTCAGAAGACATGCAAAGCCGACGCTAAACCGACAGAAGGACGACAGAGCTGACCGAGGCTCTACACAGTAATCGCACCGTGAGACTTTGGCTGTCGACAGATGAAAGCGAAGGTACTTCTTATTCATGGACAGAATTACTCGTAAAGTGAAAACGTTTTGCGTGCGATATTAACGCTAAAAGTATTACTGCATTATATGAATCCCCATGAGACAATTAGGAAATTTCCATTAAATAACCGTCAGATAAAACCCATCCGAAAAGTTATGAATAGATAAGCAAAATAAAATATTATTAAAAGCAAGCGGCACTAAGCTTTCTGTCACTCAACTCTCAAAACAGCACGTAATTAAAAAAAAAAGATGATGCCCGCTGATAAATACGATAGTGCAGAACAGTTTAGACGACGAAATGCGGAAGTTAATATCAGATATGTTTCCCAAGAGGGTCTTCCTTTATAACCGCGTGTTCAAAGTAAACGTGCCGAGACTACTAGCATCGTTTTCGGAAACTATGAACAAAAAAAAAATCTTTGTTTCTGGTAGGAATAGCATTATTTGAAACGTCAAAGAAACTAAAGTTAAGTGAGCCTCAGCGCACGTACAGATGCAGTCAACCAACAAATTCAGGTCCTCCACAGGTCCAGGAAGTTTAGTGAATCTATAATGGTAGCTGAATGGCCCACCTGAATCTGAAACTGTCAGCGTGATTTTCTGCAAGTAAACTTAAGCAAAATTGTATGCATTGCATATATTCTTATGCTGCTGAAATGTAGAATCTGAGGAGGTAGTTGGGTTCTAAATGCCATTCCTCTAACTGACGGTGAGATTATGCCATCATGAAGGAACTGAGCACTCAACTGCCTTCTAAATATAATTATGTCAGCCATATTTGTACACAGTGTATTATTGTAGTTTCAACTAAAGTTCTATAGTCGCAACCGGTCAATGCGTCCACATCGTGACCAGCTGATTTGGTTACTATGACCAGCTGGTCACAAAAAACGAAGTTCATAATTCTAGTAAAGTCAAGGCCAAAATATTGCTAAAAACCACATTTTCTCGCGAAATGTGATTTTTCTCTTATTTTTGTAATTACGGAAGTAAATTAGCAAATAAAAATAACTTACGGGCACTAAAGAGCCAACCAGTTCATAATTCGAAGTCTGAAAGACTAGTGAAATAAAGGCGATGCTACCACCACCTGTTGGCAGTAAGAGCAACATTGTGGAAATTTCCTAATTTAATATAAATAATAAAATAAAATAATAAATAATTCACAGTTGAAAATTATTTTATTTTGAATGTTTCACGCTTTGCTATCAAGCACATTAATGACAATGTATTGTCCCGTTTGAGCCGAGCCACTTTGCACATAATACATAGCGTCTGATTTTGCCACAGCAGAATTTGTTGCATGAAGCGGTTGGTTGTTTAACCGGAGGTTTTATTACGCAGAATCGACAGTATTTTATATTTGGCTAGGCAACATTACTGTCACGTCGACGACTGACTAAAACTTTGTCAACAGAAATAGAAAGCGAGACATGCCAGCGGTGTGCCTCAAGGCGCATAGTTACTGAACACAAAATTGGCTACATAAAGTTAGCGTTCACGCCTGGTAGGAGAACACCAACTCTTAGGGCAATAAACTGCTTCCAAGGATCATTAAACGCGCACGCATCGCGCCTACATGAACACGAAAATAATTTACCTTTAGATTTTACAACAGATTGGAGCCGTGAAAGCTTTCTATCACGATCAGCTGTTGCAATTCTGTACACGTCATTAAGTTCGGGGGCAATTAATGGAAGTTTCTACACCTCAGTTAATTAATTAATGGAGCATTAGGCTACAACTAAGCAATGTCACCAGCGTGAGAAGTCAATAAAACATGAGGGTGTATGGAGTGAGGTGACAAATGTGAATGGTATTATGGCCGTGCAGAATGGAACACGAGGCACGCGACAGCGAACGAGGCGTAAAATATGATACTTATTACGTTGTATAAAATGATTTCGTACTACATAGATGATTGATGGTTATCAAAAACGATACCGCCGGTAGGAACAAGGTAATAAGCGATAATGCGAGACTTATTACTAACGACAAAGAGTAATTTTCTATCATGTAATTTACTGGGTATAATGATTTGTAGTATAAACGGTGGGAGCCGCGGAAAAGTGTTGCATAACATATAATTACAATTCATATAACTTTAATGTTACTTCGCGGTGCAAAGCTCACAAGGATCATGAACGCTAGCAACCATAGACAACGTATGAACCCCTCGGGTACACCCTAACGTCAAAAAAGACAGCATAATATTTACATTGGCATTCCTTCATAGTACATTCATGTACTTAGAAGTGATTCTGTTATAGATGATGAACTGCACAATGCACATGCCACGGCTGCAGCTTCATCTACTAATTCCAAATTTACAAAAAATGAGGCTAATTTCAATTCGACAACACACTGGCAGCTACCTCCCTAAACAGCCACAAATTATGCCAAAGTGAATTAAATTGTGGTTCTAAAAATTTTAAGTAAATGGTATACTCAATTATAACCAAGATATGAAGCAATGCAGTAGTTTTGCATCTTGATTTCATTTCAACTCGAAAAGTGCAACTCATCTAACTAAGAATGACAAACTCTTGAACAGACATAAATAGTTTCACATTATTTCATTTATAGGAATCAACTTAAAACTTTCAACTTGAAAGGAAATAGCCAGAAAATAAGTTTCCTACATTATGATGCCACTCTCCTTAAAATTTATCATTACCCATTAAGATAATTATGCGTCGACAAGGCAGGCGAGCGCTGTACGATTATACCTGTGTCCCAAAAGTTTTGCCCATCTCCGTGTAGGCCTACATATGTAGATATATTATTGCAGTAGAGTTGCAGATTGTGATGAGTTATGTTTTCCTTACTTTCTTATTTATTGTAGTGTTTAACTGTCTTTAAAAAATCGAACCCAAAAAGTAAATGAAGCGATTATTCTGTAGCAGTTTTGGCGACACTGTGTAGCTACGAGTATGACTTTCAGGATACTTTCGCGATAGCCAACGAAAGTCTATCATCCGGTGCGTTACAAACGAAAATCATTAAGTTTCTGTTTAATGGTGCAACTAGGTGTTTTATATAATAACGGATGCATACTTAAATACAATCTTATCAATAAAAAAATTTTACCTTGCCCACAAAGTAATGTATTCAACGGCAACTTTTACGAATGAAATATAGATAAAAACTGTGATAATCGATTGACAAGTTTGAAAAATATGTTACACTTTTTTCTTCTTGAACGCATCTCGACTCAGTTGACTGATATCCCCACTGAACTTGGTCAAAAGCGGGTTGTGCCAGACGTAATTACCGTATTTTACTGGGGATGTATCAGGTTCTCGAAAAAAGTCTTCGTTCCACACCGGTTATAGCCCTTATACGCACCAGTTCTCAGACGGTGGAGTCCTGCGAGAACAAACGTTTCTTGCTCAAATTAACCTACATACTTTGATGGATGTGCTTCGATGATTTGCATGAAATAAAAATCGATAGGGTAATGTCTCAATTGCCGAATGCCCATCTATTACCGAATATAGGTAGGAATCTTATTGCGTTCGGTAATAGAAAGGCATTCGCTAATTGAGACATTACCCTAAGGACATTATTTTAGACTAAATTTTAAATCGAGTGATGCAGTAACGAAATGGTCTAAAATTTAGCAAAAGCGTCAGTCAGCAATTGCATTTAAGACTATTCACGGGGAATTTCCAGCTGAATATAACATTTTGTAGAACATCCAGTCTGTTAAAGGGAACCGTAGTCTTTTCTGGTCCATTTAAAAGACTGAGCTGCACAATCAGGAATGGTGGATAGCAGTTCAGTAACTCTTGGATACGCTGGGAAGAAACATTATCTACTGATTTATTGCACCATGAGATGGTGGAGTAGCCATTCGTTACCTCATGAGTACGCTGGAACGGTTCGTTACAAACCCGCACTGTCCAGTTACAAGAAGGTGCCGCAGGGCCCATAGCTCTTGAGTACACGGACAAGGTATTAGATCACCTGGCACTGCACTATCAGTTATCTGTATATACGTTAAAAAGGTGCAACATCAAGCAGCATTGTCCAGTTGTAACAAATAATGGGTGAAATGTAGTAGGGCCATAACTTCTAACTACGCTGATAAGGAACCACACTCAGCTTTGTACAGCTTATCTCGGCAACGGCTTCTGATGCAACCGCCCCGTAGTTCTTGAGTAGGCTGGAAAAGCACCGCATCACCCTGTACTGTTTCCATGGAAGCCAGCTCGGCGACACCTCAATCTCACCTGACAAAAACTTGCCCAGCAGATACGGAGCTCTCCGTTAGCATCAGGAGGACTCCTCATACCCCAGGGCCTCTAACTGCGTGTGCTGCTCCAGCCTCCCTTCCCTTGCCAGGCCTGCCTTACTGACCAACTGAGCTGAGCGACTCGTGTGATCAATGGAACAACTCCGGTCAATGTTCGCGTGCGCGCCTACACGGTTGGTTAGTTTGGTTCGGTTGATCGAAAACAAAGAGCAGGTGTACAACGAAGGCAGCAGGTTCGCAAACAAGGCAAACAAATACTATAGCTTAGGAGGATGCAATGCAAAACTAGAACAAGTGCAGAAAAAATCTGAGAATTGGAGTACTCTGGAGTAACGGATCAATTAATCAGGAACCAAAAGCAAACGTAAGGATAGAACGGGCGAGTAATTAAGCTAAGGGCAGAAGGTTCTGGGAGTTTTGATTAGCAGGAATATCGTGAAGTTTAAACAAAGCAGTGAGAAACAAGGCAAAGTGACTCGAGTTCATCTAACATCTGATAGAAGATCAGAGAAAACAATGGACTGGTGCTTTTAAAGAGAACGTAAGCATTGCAAAAAAGAACGCTAAAAAAGCTTTAAAATGCAGAGAGCGTTGACTTTAATACTTTTGTAGTATACATGAATGACTCCAGAGATTGGGGAGGTAGATTTACATTATATCAGGCACATGCAAGGTAGGCAGTACCTATGTATATACCCTAAATGAAATATTATATTATTATATGCATGACTTTAGGGATTCTATAAAAAAATATGAATATAATCCAACATATTTCCGATAATTAGTCAGATTAAAATACAGCAAATTCTTCAGTATTTCAAATTCTTTCATATACCTACAAAATTTTCCCAGTAAAGTATATCCTGCCCTAACGAAAAGCACCGAATTGACTATAAATGAATAGTCTAAGCCTCCTGAGATGTACAGCAACTGAGGAATCAAAGAGAAACTGACACAAGGTACGTACGTCGGCAGAAGCATTGAACCCATACATGAACGTGTTCATACACTAAGTCAATCTATGTGCTGTGATACAGCAAGTCAGAATGTAAGAGAAAGAACAGAATAAAGATCGCCACTAAAGGAAGAAGCACTAACAACAGTCCAATATACAAACTGTAGGTAGGGAAAGCTCAAGCACGTGGTTTGTTCGATATTTGCTTAACAGTGAAAGGAAACCACCCATAAAGAAGATTCGTACTGTCTTTGGATGCTCTTACGCACAGAAATGTGAAGAGTTTATTCCAATAGAAAAAAAGTGGCAACGTTAAGCATTCGTTGCAGCGTAAATGGAAAGCCACCTCTAACTCAGGTCTCGTATAGCTGTGATATGCAGACACTGGTCGTATGCATGACTTTAGGGATTGCCTAACATGCTGACCCCAAGACTTGATTGCGGGTGGCGAGCGTTGATTTGCGGATAACAAATTTCGTCAGAGGAGTGCGAGAGAAGGCGGGGACTCGTATATCAGAGGGCTAGTCTGTAAGATAAAGCTCTGTACCTGCTCACTGACCACGTGAACAACGGCATCGGATATAATAAAGGGCCAGAACCTCTAAAAGAGAGACTGCTGCTATCAAGGATTATGAGCCGAACAGGTTAACGCACGGGGCGGGGACAAGCTGTAGTGCATCATGGAAAATGGGCTTGTGACATCATAAAAACCTAGTACGTTTATCACCAACTATTTTGCATTGTTTCTTCATCATTTCATTTAAGCCTCCAGAGTGTCCTATATGTCGTACAATCTTTATAGTTGCACAAAAATATGTATCAAAGCATCTACGAACTTTTTTTAGCACTCTGAAGGATACAATTTTATCATTATTTAGGTTATTTTTTCTGTAACAGGCACGCACACGATAGGAGAGTGTCGGTAAAATGTTGCCCTAAGCTGTACCGTCGCGTCGCTAACATATCTGCCTCTCCTAATCGTTAAAATTACAGCATCATTTGAAAAATTATGGATATAACTTTTGCCAGTTTCAACAACATCATTCTGTAAGACAGTTTAGGTACGTGGAATACGGTTATGTAATTTTTTGCAAGTTAGGTAACGCGAGTCGGACGCCACCCTACTGTCATACTGCTGTAACGCGCACAGCGTATAGCAGCTGATTTTTTTTTTTATTTTACCGAACAATTATATGGCTTCTGCGTATTAGATATAGGCATTTACTTAAACATTACTTCGCTGGAAGCAAAGTAAATTGTTTCTTTTGTCCTTTAATGTTTTTCTTACAAATCTTGTTAAAAAGTCCTTCTATCTCGGCGTTTAATCGCTCGCATTTGAGCCAATTTTTGTTGCAGCGGTTTGAAATTATAGAGGATAGCAGATCTTTGGTAGAAGACGAAAATAAATCGAAAGCATTAATGAGGTATTCACACATATAAATCCATCTTTAGAATGTCATATTACTCTCGATAAAACTCACTTGATTTATTACATTTGAAGATGATAAACTTGACTCTAAAACTGCTTCTGACACATGCGGGCATTTGCCGGTTGAATTCATCTGCTCGTTTACAAGTCTTTTAGTCTACGTTTTTTAAAAATTTTATCCTTCAGAGAGCTAGAAAAGTTCGTAAATGCTTTGATACATATTTTTGTGCAACAATAAAAAAATTGTAGGACACTCTGGAGGCCCAAATGATAATTATGATGAAGAAACAATGCAAAATAGCTACCGATAAACGTACTACGTTTTTATGACGTCACAAGCCCATTTCCCACGATGCACTACAGCTTGGCCCGGCCCCGTGGGTTAACCTCTAGTCTCATAATTCTTGTGCTACTATGATTCAGTTGATTATTTTGTCCAGCTGAGTGCTGCACACGTGGAAGTTATATGATGGGACTACTAGGTGAAGGCACTAGTACATGAGACGACAGTCTAGTCGGTGGGATATAAAGACTATAGCTCCAGAGTGACCTCATGAACAACCGCATTGCATATTGTTTGCCAGATCGCTACAGGTGACGGCTGGAAGGGTTCGGTTGATTATTTTGCCCTGCGAGCAGCGCTGGGATTATGGGATTATAGTATATTATCTTCAAACTAAACAGCGATGCAAAACAACGTCTGCAAGTGGAGGTTGAAACATCACCTTTGGACTACACAACTTGAGTTATGCAATAAATGATAGAGAAACAAATTACTTTTAATGCCATGAGGCTGCCTCTACATACTGGAGAAGTGGTTATGAAGATCTCACACATTTTAATTTAAATTAAAATAGAAAACTATCGCAACTTAGTAATAGCTGTGGGGTCTGTATATCAATCACTAAATACGTTAAGAACAGCATTATTTTATGTGTAGCATGCCTTAACTTCGCCCTGCATCGTAAATGACATAGTTCATAAATTCAACAACTACATCTAATTGATATACGTATTTTCATCATGACAGTAACTACAAGCACGATTTTACCGGAAAGACTGCAAGAATGATGGAGCCACTCTGAAATGCATGGCATAAGATTGGAATTCGACGATATTCGATGCATAAAGCGAAGCTCTGTAAAGTAAACGACACAATGGGAGATTTTCGCTTGTACAACTACTTAAGAAAGCACTTGCATATCTAAAACATCTTACAAACCAGGGCATACAGAGTTCGCATGCTAGGATTCATGCCAGCTCCCTTGTAGTTGGGAAAGTATAGGCCTCAAGAAACTAACCACATACGTAATCCGCTATGACATCCGGTGGCAGGATACTTCTGAAAAATGTTTGAAAACTTTGCCACTTTCATGCGAACACAGCGAAAATAATAATACTCAAACTTAGTATTGAAGGTTGCAGTCAAATCAATCTCCTGCAGCCCTGCATTCGAAGTCACTTTATAATAATCCCTTGGAGGGAATCCACTTTTCTTGTTAGAGGGTATGAAAAACCTCCTCCGATAAAAAAAAATAAATGACAGACCATTAGCGAAATGCGACTTCCAGAACTTTTGCAGCAAGGCGTAACTGCAGGGCAAGGCGCCTATCGCCCCTCGGGCGAGCAAGACATTCCGTTAAGGCCTGGAAGAGGAGCCAGCTCCTGACTTCCAGGCATCCACCGCATGACAAGGGCTGAGCAGCCAGGCAGGTCAGGGGCGGGCAGTACTGAAGATAAACCTCCGACCATCCCACAAGGAGTGACAACGCCTGCATATTCCAGGAGGAAAGATATGTATTGACTCGGGTGAATGTCAAAGAGGATGGAAGCATTGGAAGCAGCAAAGAAGATGTTCCTTTACGGGTGTAGGTTAATGCCGGAGCCACACAAAGCGATTGAGAGATCAACCTGATGAACGGATGTGCAGCTTATACGTTGTATCTATGCTACCGACTTTTGTTCTGTGCTGGGACGACGGTCAGTCTGCGCATCCTGTCATATAGTTGAGCCTGCGATTGTATACTGTAGGCTCGGCATAAGGTAAGCTAAAGAAATTAAGATTCTGAGGTAATGTTGGTGTGGACATTGATTTTGATGTATGATTTCGGATATTTTCTGATCGCAGATCTCATCTCCGCAAGTACCAGCGGGCAAAATTCACATGCCCAGTCTTGAATGAAAAATTTAAAATACACATATGCCTTCTATTCGCTCATTATATTAATTTCACCGTACATTGAAGCTTAGCTTTAGTTTTGTTTAATGTACTTAATACAAAATCGTTCTTTTTCAATGCGTCACAGTGATAAAAAATAACAAGAGAAACCAAAATAATGAAAAAATATAAGATGAATTGTCAAAAATACTATATAACCTACTACTCAAACGTATAAGTACTCTGTGACGCCTTCATGTCCTTTATGTGTATTTAATAAACTTTATTACCTCTGTCAAAGAGGCTATGTTTTTGTCGAGTTTGTCTGTTTGTATATTTGTCTATCTGCCGTCAAGATAACTTAAAACGTTTTGGACGGATTTTTATGAAATTTTAAGGGAATAGTAGATATGTTAGAAGGGACAAATGAATAATTTTTAGCGAAGATTCGTCCAACCGTTCGTTTGTTTGTTTGGCTGTCTCCCTATATTTCTCCCCTGGCAACATGTTAGGAGGGACAAATGATTCATTTTTAGCGAAGATTCGTCCAACCGTTCATTTGATTGTGTCCCTGTTTGTTTTACCCTGGCAACATAACTCTAACTGTTACGAATAGATCTTTGCGAAATTTGTAGAAATCGTCGGGAATGTTGCGACGAACAACTAACCAAATTTTTGTGTTGATCTGTTGATCGATTGCTTCTTTCAATTTTTGTTTTTATGTTTGCCAGGACATAACGTAAAAAGTTATGGAGTGATCTTCCCGAATTTTCTTAGGAATTGTGTGAAATGTTAAGAGATACAGATAACCAACTTTTCGCGACGATCAAAGGGAAATCCTGCTTCCAGCACCAATTTGAATTTTTCGTTACCATCGCCTTGCTTGGCGGAGGTAGGCTCTCTCAGTGAACTCTAGTAATAATTATTATTTTTATGGTCCTGCAAATAATTTTTGTTCCGCGTTTTACGGTTAACCTGGCAGAAGTAAACTGCAGTAATGCAGTGAAACCAATTTTACACTGCGACACGGAGACTTAGTAGAACACGTTCACAAGAAGCATAGTACTCTTTAACGTCGCCCAATCTTAATGGCATTTTAATATATTCATGATACCATCTTCTAATGTAGATATCAGTAATCCTCATACAACGTGAATCAAATGTAACGATTATGTTCTCTATATAAGGACTACGTGTATGGGGCAGTAACTTCACGCACTTACTACGGTAGAATATTAAGAATCATAAACCACTCGTAACATACACTTTTTCTGTAAAGACCAACAGCGGCCGAAAAGAGCGGCATAATAAGCAGCCCCTTTAAGTAACTCTCTTAATATCTTTAGGCAAGAGGCTGGATGTTTAAATCTTTACAGCCCTCGAGACAATTTTTGCCAGTTAATCGTTAAGTACTATTCGTGTGAAAATTGTTGCTCAGTCGAGATGTTAAATGGTTATAAGTTGGATTTAATGAACGATGCCACTCGAGTCTCGTTTGGAAACTAGGAATTCCTTAACGCCAAAAAATAAAGACTATGGCAAAGAAAACGTATTTTAAGAAATCACAATTGCCCCATATTCAAATGAAAAAATAGTGAAAACTACATAT
Organism: Parhyale hawaiensis; assembly: GCA_001587735.2. Taxonomy (NCBI): domain Eukaryota; kingdom Metazoa; phylum Arthropoda; class Malacostraca; order Amphipoda; family Hyalidae; genus Parhyale; species Parhyale hawaiensis. The sequence goes on from LQNS02278083.1 coordinate 18,169,211, forward strand.
AATCGAACCGTTGCTTAAGATAGCTTAACAACCTCAATTTGGCTTTAAGTTGGCCCAAGCACAACACTCAACATCCTGACAACATACACCTGATGTGCCGGGGCCACACTACATAATTGCACGCTCAACTTTTGAGCTGGCACGTCGTTCAACTACTGTACTTTCTAGGGGCATCTTCGATATAAACTTTCACCGAGCAAACGGTGCGAGTTGAACGTTCGCCCATTAGTTATGCATGCGATTGTTTATTATGAATAGTAATATTTTTCATTAAAACTCAATCACTACTTTGACTTAGGCTCTGCATCATTGTATTAAATTTGGCGAGTCCTCGGCTTAACAAAACCATAAGTGCAGTTTAGGCCAAGGTAACACTCCGTTACACTATCAAATCCCAAGTTCTTTAGACACTAATGTATTCTCAGGTTCCTAACAATGAACTCGGTCATTTTTACCGCCGTAATCAAAACTAAGCGGGACTTGATGTAAACAGACCTGTGTGTTCGGTTTCGCATACATGAACCTGAGATACACGTAGAATTTTGAGTTCTCACCCATACCAGCCAAGAACAAAGGGGGTGGGAGAAGAAAGCAATCGCGAAGGTGATTCCATGCATGATGGTCCTGCATGAAGAGCAGTGCACCTTATTTGAACTGCGAGGTCAGAAGCAGCGCGCATAGTCAACATGCTACATTATGAAACTGAAGTCTTTGTGCAGAGAGTTATCAAGAAGACAAAGATGAGAAGGAAAGGTCCTTGAGAAGGAAATTTGAGTGGTAATGCAGCCATTAGCAGAGTGTTAACATACTCCATTATGTAAGTGACGGCTTTGTGGAGAAAGGACTTTGGATGACTAGGAACAGAGTTATAGGTTCTCGACGGAAAAAAGAAACGTCCTTGAAGGTAACAGCTAAGAATAGCAAATGTACA
>LQNS02278083.1:18183997-18204232 GCA_001587735.2 Parhyale hawaiensis
CTACGCACTTCACGATGACTAATATTTTGCAATAAATTAGCGCACGGTGACTTGCGAACGTATTGCCGGCACGCATCTCACAACGCGTTATTTGTCACAATCAGGCAATACGCCGGACGGACGCACGTGCAGACATAATTAATGGCAAAATTGCGACTTGTACGCAACCAGCAGGGAAAATTTGGACGATCATTAGGGTCAAGTGGAGGCTGGTGATGAACAAACGACGACCTCGCTGGGTGGCTAAGTGCGCGCAGCGACATGCGTAAAGAACCGCGTTAAACGTAGTTTTTTCTGCGTCTTAGGAAATGAGATAATTGCATAGTTCATAGGTAGAACGTACAGCGCGTGTCTCAGATTCGGAGCAAGGAGATAAGTCTAAGTTTGACATGCGTAGGGTTCTTACCTAGTCTTTAATGAAAAAATATAAGCCTTTGTTCAAATTGCGTGGGTTTCTCAACTTCCGGTAACGTGGAGCTTTTAATGGTAGGTTTTCAACATATGGCTGCTGCAGAGCCTGTACAGAAGCTTGCACTGTGTATTCGATCTAAAGATGAAGCACTCTCGAACATATTACAATATAAATAAGCCTTTGCCACAAGCCAATGCAACATCGACATACTCGCTGGAATGGCCTCTATGCGACATAACGTTCGTACATGTCTCTTGAAAATTTCAACTTGAAAAATTTTGGGAAGGTTCCCATCACAAACCCTTCCAAGTTTCGGGCATTTAGTAATGGTGAATGAATTTACCCTAGAAATAATGCAGGAAATTCAGCGTGAGCCAGACAGTAAGACAAACAGAGCTCGTACCCAATGCAGACAGACGGCGTTTCTTCGTTATTTTTGTGAAAAATTAGCGGTGACGATGACGTCACTACTGACCATTTGCTATAAACCGTATGTTCGTAGCCATGATACCATTGCATTTTACACATCCCCAGCTTTGCCAAGAGACAACGATGACGTCGATCACAGCGGTTTTGAACAGTCGATCTGAGGTGCGCTTACAAGTTGTACGTCCGAGTCTTCCTTTGTCTGGCGCTCGTGCTGTACTAAGACGATACTTAAGACTGCCGTCAAAATGACAGCAAAAAAATTAAATCGACGCCGCTTCATTATTTATATCTGTGGCAGTGATTCTGCTACTAAGGATACATGCCTGCCTGCTTTATTTTAGATTGGATCTGTCGAAAGTAGAGCGCGGCCAATGCCACTTGAGCTCAGCATTACCATCGTCCTTTCCGTGAGGCAAAAAATTTAAAGCGATTCATTGATTAGGCAAGAAACTCTAAACTGTTGGCACTACTTAGCTCAAGCGCTTCCAAGGTGTAACTAAATTAGTTACGTTTAGTGTCTAAGCAAGTTCTTCAAGCGCAACAGAAACAGTCAGACAGATAAATCTCCAACCATCTTTACTTATACCGCACTGTTGTTTATGCACCCCAGCTTACGTTTCGCTATAGCGAGTGGTAAAAAATACGATATCTGTGATGTTCATTATAGCGACCACAAAGACAAAGCCAAGGCCTATAGGAGACAATGTAAAGTAGCAGCAGCAGTTCAGTAGCGGCGTAACGGTAGCATGTTTACAGTCGACAGCCGGTCACGGTATTGTAGCTCTAACACCTGAGAAAAAAGTAGCATTTCAGCTTTTCACGGTTTCCTGACGTACAAGTACTCACGCACATATGGTATGCTGCTTGGTATACTGAGGTTGTTGCTTGCCTTTTGGTATTGAAAGCAGATGAGGAATACGTATGCGTAAATTAAAACCCACGTTAGTGGTAGCATAGAAGAGGTCGGGCTCTTATCCCTGCATTAATCCTTTACCCCGACGATATTCTTAGCTGCCCAGAAGCTGATTAACGATTTCAGCGTCTGCAGCAACCCAGAAATCTGTAAGGGTAATTAAACTTCACGGAATACGCACTGAAGCTACGAGCTGCGCCTGGTCGGCGAGGGATGGCAATGACCAGCGGGGACCGAGAATTCATTCTACACAGACTGAGCACAAAAACGTGTTTACACAACTAAATTTTTATTAGCTATTGAAACATTCTAAAAATTAGTAACGAAAGACTGGTGAGTCCTACATATAAAGTGCACAAGCTTACTGCGTTTCCTTGTACTCTTTACGCTAAACGACAATGAAGGATTTTTTAGTCAACAAATGACAAAAACTTAGTCGTACAAATGCAAATGTATCACTCTGTACAGGGTCAACTTCTTTACTAAAAAGGAATCTCTTGCCCCGGTCATTATCCGGCTAATACATCATGTAATCAAGACAGATATATAGAACTACACTTTAGTGTTCTTTAAACAGAACAGTATTTCTGCATAGCCCAAGAGGGTGCAAAATTATGCAGTCAATTGGCAATGTATTCCCCGGATGGAATCTTTGAAATGAAGATGAACCTGAGTTTCAAATAGAAACATTTGTGTTCCGCAAGGTTGGAGATTGTCGTGTAACAGGAACGTTTGCCATGAAGTGTGTTGGGATATTTATATATGCATGCAAAGTTGCCAAGATATATTAGCCAGAAACAGTGCTCCGTACAACAGAAAAAAGTTTGTATGTAAACATGGCAGCACAAAAGAATTGGGCGGTGACCTTGATCCAATTGAAGTATTCACCATACTCAGAATGGCAGGTTCACATTTACACCAATAACAAAAACTGATGCAGCGTCAATAGGGGATAGCAACTCACGCTCATAACTGTTCTTGTTCCCCAGCAGGGCAGCATTTCTCTAAGTTGGCCAAATAATAAATCTGTACGAAAAGAGAGACATCCCCCGAGGAGCCGTCGTTACGCCCTCCCACGCAAACCACACTGAGACCGCGGCACTGGCATTAAACCATTAAAAGTTTATCACGAAAGTGCAACTCGTAATAACCGCCAGAAACAAAGAACTTGCACGTCACGCTCGTTGGACCGTGTCCGTATTGGTACCCTAATGGAACGGAGGGCGATGGCCTGGGGGCTCCGTGCCCAACACGGCCCTCAGGGAGGGGGGTCTTTGGGCACTTGGAGAATTTGTGGTTGCGGCTAACATTCATGTCTCAGCATGACTGCACTACCGCTAGAAAAATACTTCCATAAAAGACTAGGGGTTATATCTTCGTATGTTACGACCTATACGTGTACTTGCGGTTGTAATCAACACTCAGCTTGACTGCACTAGAAATTTTTCTCTTATATAGAGCACATTAAAATAGATGTAAAAATACGCCCATGCGGAATGAACTCTCCCAGTTTCAGCACAATTACCGGCGCAGACAGACAAATTTTATATCACTGATAACTTGGAGAACTATTGAAACACGACAGCTTCAGACTTTTTTTCAGCTGTTGCGATAACGCTCTTTGACCCCGACAGCCTTAGCCTTTTTGTTTACATCAAAACCAAAAGTTAAGGCATTTGACAAAACTAAATGCATGCACCAATGACATCACACACGAAGGAATAGAAACCTGCACAAAGAGAGATCACGAACTCGATGCTCAGGGTGGTCGGAAAGTTGTGCTCAGTAATGGCTGCCGTTGACAGCAACGGACAGCAAGATGCTCACGCTCGGCGACCACAACGGGATATCAGTCCTACACCGGGGCCAATTACTGCCGAGATCACTGAACTCTAACATAAGCGGCGCCTACCACCCGTTATTCTGGACAAACGTAGGACACCTACAGCCACTCGACTCCCTCTTTTCCAAATCATTAGCGCCATATCACCGGAGGATTGCATATTGTCAGTCCTGCTACATAGCAAAGTAACACTACCGGAACACGCTTTCGCCGATGGTTCCGAAAACATAGATAAGTGCCACGATGCCTGATAACTACCTTAGCTTACATTTTTCCAACGTTCATACTTGCAACTTCTATTGCTATGCAAAAAATTTAATTCTTCTTGGTGGATGTTTCAGATTTAAGATGGCGTCGATTGATAGTGAAATCGAGTTAAGCCGAGCTCGTTATGACTAACTTGTTCCAAATATGAGATAGAAGCAAGGGTGCCGCCATTTTGGATCCTATTTCCGGAGTTAGTTGCAACCCCATTACGTTTGAGTTAACAGAAACCTCCAATTTGCCATTTCAAAAGTAATCAATTTGCATTCAAAGCCTAATAGTTGGTTTCAAGTAGCAAGACAAGTGCTCCTGTTTAAAGTTCCGGGTAAGCTAAGCCGATGAGCTTGACTAAACTAGATTTTATCGAAACGATCGAGGAGTAAAGCCGTCGCTAGCTAAGCAATATTCGAGGAGAGTTATTGCAATTCTCTTTACATTCGCAATGTTTGCGTTATATTACCTTGAAGACATTGCACCGCGCCAAAAAGAGATACTATTTACCTATATAATACAGCTGTTATAGCAAGTGAAACTCTTGCTTTCACTTATATCACATAATACATCGACTAATTATCAATTAAAAAGTCCAAAACGACTGCCCGATATTTTCCGATTTTACTGTCTCTAAGCACCGGATAAATACCTACGATTTTTTGACGAATATTTAAAACGCGCATAACACCTACCAGTGATATATAGCATTTAGGATTAAAACACACCTGTCATCTGCAATGAACAATCCTCCTACACTGTAGGCTGTTTTCTACCCGTAAGTGTAAGTCCTGACACCAATGAATTGAGCAGAAATTAAAATTAATTTAATGCGTAATAATTAAAAAAATCGTGGTAATAAATACGACCATCCAACAACATTGCATTCTAACTATCTTTTTCGGTCGAGGAACCCTTACTTTTGCTGTACTGAAGCAAAGCATCACAATAGGGTCACGAAATCGCATGCTAACTGCACCTGCTGCACACACACAGACACACACACAGGGGCTTTAGTTATAATCCAGAGAATGTTATGAAACAGCGGCCGCACGGGCACCAGCTTAGGCTCGCTGCTCGAATATTAGAGGCACAGTGCTGACTTGCAGGCACTCTTATGTGGCACCGGCAGTTGCAGCGGCTCTAGCGCTGCATAAAGCGACGAGGGTAAGTGCAATAAGGTGTGCACGCGCTCTCCAAAATGAGATGGGGTGTCCCTCCAGCAGGGGCGAGTGCTTAGCATAAGCGGAGCAGGAATTGCTGAGTTGCACAATATGAAAAAAAAAGAAAATTGTTGGTACGATGTATGGAATTGAATGGGGCTCCGCACCAAGACCTTGGGTTTATACAGCAGAAACTGGTGCGTTAAAACTATAATAAATTTGCTTGTGCACCTAGTTTGCTTGTAAGTTCCTTGTAAGTAGCAAGGAAACAGTAAATTTCATATTTGCACAAATATAATCCATCAAATATAAGTTTCACGCGCATCTTCAATCGTATTACGCGCATCCTCAATCGTATAACGCAGTTGAATTTTCTTAGCTTTCAAACAAGGCTTTACCTTCAATAAATAAAATTTTGCGATGGCGTTTCAGGATTAACACCTCTTTGTGCCTCAGAGTTGTACATAAATGACACGCCTAGTGGGTAGTGATGTACTTAATAACCCAATCGCTGAGTAAAAAAAAATCTAAAGGACTCAATTTAACTTGTGTATTTTGTCCATAGTACAGGCTGCTACCCTTGCTTATGTGCATTTAATATCAAGCTTTTTCAACTATCGACCTGCCTAAAGCCCTAAAAGAATGAGAGCAAGTAATCCCATTTATTCCAAAACACTGAGCTGAGGACGCAATTCTTTACATTATGCCGGTACATAAAGTTAACCCATAAACGGTTTATCACTTTTTCATCGTTCCTCAGAGTTGAGGGAGGTGGGGGTCTCGGCTCATTTGTTCCTTCCGTCAAATAGGCGCCATAGTTCTCGGTGACCCGAGGTTGACTGCAACTACACTTACTCATCTGGGGCCAGTGGGCCTATACCCGCAGCACAAACCAGTACATGTGGGTTTCCCAGGTGAGGGTGTGATCTAAGTTGACTTTACCTCTACCTTTACCAATTTGATACGAAAAACCTACAAACACTAGACGACAGCCGGACAGACACTCGCGTTAGTCCGCTAACGCATAACTCTAAAATGGCACAGTGCATGATGAATGGTACGTCGTGACAAATCGAAAGGCATAACTCGCAAAAATAAACAACAAACTGCCTTGCAGTTCGTTCACTGCAGTGGAGGAAAGTGACGGCATTCGGCGCTGTTGCCGTCGGTGTGGATGTGCATTCAAAGGAGGAAGCTCGGCACATTCACCCTGCGGCAGGAAATACAAAGCTCTATACATCACTCCACACGCGCCGACTGTGGCACCCCGCAAAATCCATCTCCAATAATTTTTTTTAACGAAAATGACAACTGCCAACGAGGAAGAATGGTACCAAAGTTCAGTACACGAGAATGGGCGCTGCGCTGAACGGCAAGTTCACTCAATCCGCGGGACTAACGTTGTAGACCAACAGTATGACTTTACTCTAACGCATTACAAATAACGGCTTTCATATATGTATATAAGGGCGCTAGAACATTGGGGGCGTAAGCGACAGGTTTTTCAAAAGTAGTGAGACCTGTCGTTCTGTGAAGTCAGAAAGGCGTAAATCCGAGAAGAAATGGTCGAGAATTGTAAGTAAAGTCGATTGCATTGTACCTTATTACATCAGTGCATTGTCATTATGTGGCTCTCCTGTATGCCTTAAAAAAGTGCCGCCTACGCCCCTATTGTTCTAGGGCCTTCAAATATACTGTTGAGTTTATTTTAATCAGTGCCATAATTCCAAAGGATTAACCCTTCAACGAAATATATGTATTGTTCTCTTTTTGATTTGGAAGTAATAGCATCTAAACACTGGACAACTGCAGGATGCATATTTTCGTATCGGTTCGTTGAGGGATTAACAAATATATTTAAAATTGATCATAGAAAAGATTATATTATTAGATTAGCAAGCTGGCAATAGACGGGACAACAGGCACACATCCAGCGAGGAGCTGAGGCCCCGGCTCCGGCCCTCTCCGAGCTACTGCAGCCTATACAGAAGCAGGTAAATGTGCGGAGCATGCCACGAGAGGCTGTGACTGCATAAACTAGTGATAAGTTGAAGCTTTTTATATGCAGCTGACGAATCAACGAGAAAAGAGAATAGACACATAAAAAGTCGAGATGAACGTGGAGCCCATGCACGGGGGTGTTCTCGCAGTGCATGGATCAGCGTACAACGAGAGGGACACGGCATAGCAAAATTAAAAATTTATTGCACAAGGAAGTAAAATAGCAAATTATTTTACTTTTTCGGAAAAATGAACCTTCGCGAGTACAGCCGCCACAGAAGTACAGCTAGCAACGACGGAGTTGAAGATTAGTTTAAAAATATTATATTTTACAGATTGCTGTCTTAAACCCCCTTTTACAGTTCCTAGCTAATTGATAATGCAAAGGTGCTGCAAGAGAGCAAAAGGGAGGGACATGTGCAACGTGTAGCCAGACAACGGGAATTCCAAACTTTGAAGAGCCCTGCGGATGAGCACAGAAAGTCGAAAAAAAAACACAGAACAAAAAGAATCACAAGGGATGGAGAAAAGAGAGTAACAACGAGGCCGCAAAAATATAAATCAATGCTAAAATGCAGGTTGCGTAAGCCAAATAGGTTTACTTGTATTTCAGAGCAGGGACATTGCTTGGCCTTCCTTGATTATAACACAGTTCAAGGCCAGGCCTTCCGTTCTCAGCAATGGTAAAAAAAAAAATAAAAATCAACTACTAGACGCGGCAATATCGATGCGTCGTGCCGAAGGGAAGGTCTCGCGTGGACTTACCTACTCTGTACACAAGCTGGACGATTTGGCAAGCAATTGTTACTGAAGGGAGAGTAATGCCAAATATATAATTTGCAATAAAGGTGTGCCTCCTAATGTTATTATAAATACTGTATACCTATAATTTAGTCTCCCTACCCGCAGGATTCGCTGCGATCGTAAGAGGGGAAGAAATAAGGGGCATGTACTAAGCCGAGTATTAGTATTGATGACAATAACAGTAGGTACCTATATGGGAACAGCGACGTGAGAAAGAAGACTAAAAGCAGCCAACAAAGTTCATCAGTAGGAGTTCACAATTCGTTACCGAAGCTCAGTCAGCACATTACAGTAAACTGCCGCACAAACCGTAAAAAGTCGATATTAGGCGCCATTAGAGGTAGAACCAAGTCGACACGATTGGATAAGCGTAGCTGAGGATGGTGCAGTGGTTGTCAAGCAGCTCAAACATACCGATTCTAAAACATTTCTCCGACCATACTTTCACCAAGCGCGGCACTGGCATGGTTATCAAACGACGCCAATTTTTAACCCGATAACATTTCTGCCTTGCTCGTAGCCATAGTACTATTTGAAGTGTTGTACGGAGACCGCACTATACATGTAAGGGTTAATGCTGATAGTGATAGGATGTATTTTACACCATTGCTGGAACGGCAATTGTTCCGAGAGGGCGGAGCTTGGGGCTCGACTGTTCTTTGGTCTATTGCCAGTAATCTACATAAGCTAACGTTATAGACTCTAATCAAGAGAGTACACTAAACCTGAATTTAACAAATATTGACCTCAACACGGGGCCAGATCGAATTATGCCGGCGGAAACTTCTAACTACTCTGAAGGTTAACATTTTCAACATTTGTTGAATATTGCCCAACTCCATGAATGTAATGTGCATACTATAAAATTACAAGATAAATTGGCAGAAATCATACAGAAGAATACATAAAAATTGTACACATCACCAGACAAAGCGTGCTGCTGCAGAGGTGGCTGCTGCAAGTGCATCAAGCGAAAAAGCACAACACAGTGGAGAACTTGGAGTGCCTAAGATTGAAGTATATATTTGCATGACCACCCAAAAACAGTAAGTGGGAGTTGAGTAATGTTCATAATTTTTTGCAGAGAGTCAGATGAGTTGATCTAGATGTGAAATGTGTAAAAACTCTAGAGTAAGTTAGCCATAAAAATGACGGCGTTGAAATTATCCCCCACCGCGAGTGATGGTCTTACTGCCTTCTGCGTTCTAGTTCTAAGGTCGATTAAAGCTCCCTAAACAACTCGGAACTACAGCTTCACTTCGCGGCCGATGCGTCATTAGCAAGACACAACGTTTGTCTAGTTGCGTACTGACATCGCTAAAAGTACGAGTAGATTAAGCCTTCTAGTATATTTCTTCTGTCATTCAGACCCTCTCATCAGTACACAAACGTAAAGGAACAATAGACACTGAGGAATAAATATCTCAGGCGGATCAATGAATCAATGATGTCCAACAAGAGCGACACTGCGTGTCGAGAATCTTCCAACGCTGAATAGGTACAACGGAAAATCACTAGTTTACGTATGTTTCTTAAATTATTCACATCCTCATCAGCTGGATCAAAGAACAATGAACAATATATATTTTTGGGGCATCAACGGTTCACAATAAAAGCGACACAGCATTTCAATAGCACTGTGTCGTTGCTAAATTATCATACGGTCCATCTTTATTTTACTTAATTATTAACGGTCTCTTATCAGCCAAAAAGTGGAGCAAAAGATGCTGAAGAAAACATGGCTCAGGGGGGGGGGGGCTGCGGAACACAATAAAAGCGTGACTGCATGTCAAGACAACTGCGTGGTCACTGAANGGGGGGGGGGGGGGGCTGCGGAACACAATAAAAGCGTGACTGCATGTCAAGACAACTGCGTGGTCACTGAACGCTCCCTGGTCCACCCAGAACCCAGGTTCATTTTCTTTAATTTATCGCATCGTCTCACCAGCTAACAAAACAACACAAAAAGATCCAGAAGAATACTTACCCTAGCCAGATCAATGGCACACGCGTTAGCGCAAGGCAGCTTGAGAATCTTCTCTGCTTTGGAGCACCCAGGAGAGTAACTAGACAGGCAATGTTTATTCCCTCCAATGGAGTGTGAAAAGCCGAAGGTAATCGAGTCTGCGTTCGGACAAGTTCGATATGTGAGTGGAGGGAGAGAAAGCAGTGATGCGAGAGCTCAGCTCAAGAGTTTGAGTATCAACAACAGAATTTTGAAGAAATCACCGTCTGTGTCTTCAGGTGTTTACCACATAGCTAAACATAGGAAAGTGGTAAAGTTATAGCACACAAAGCGAATAAAACTTGATGCTTAAGGTCCAGGAGAGAAGATACTCTTACAGTTTCGTAGAAAGCTGGGCGCAAGTTGGTAAATATGAAATAGACAATACAGTGACGTGCAGCATTTGTGTGCAAGCATCTACTGTCGTGTTTCCCGGATTGAAATCTACATTACCAGATGAACGGGATTAAAATATAGAGCTGCTATCATGTATTCAGATGAAAAGTGCATAACAACTAGATAATCCAGATTAAATTATACACTATATGGTCGCACGGATTAAACTATACACCATCAGGTGGCTTGATTGAAATATTTATTACCAGTTGCCCAGAATTAAAACGTATATTAGCAGGTGGTTTCGAGGCTACTGAAAATTGCCAGTAATAATGTCTCTATAAGCTAGTGTTTCCCACTGGGGTGCATATGAACCCACGTACCCCCTGTGGTGACGCACATACCCCCTACTTGTTCATGACATTTAACGCTTCTGTGGCAATATTACATTGATTTTATCTCATAGATGATAAAAATTACTGAATATTTTAAATTTATAAGAGAAAATATATAACTTTAAATAGCTTATAATGATATTTTACATCTATTTATTGAAATTTAAAAATTTTGACCCCTAAATGTTTTTGTTCGGTCACAAAACTTAGATTTTTCGTTTTCAATAACGACGAGAACAGCATATGTTAACCATCATTCAATGCAAACAGTCATTTAGGGCGAGTCAAAATAAATTCAAGAGACTTCAAGGCAAAAACTTGCTGTATGTGAATAATGGGCTGACCTAAGAAGTCATGTGAATGTGACATGAATAATTGTATGTTTGTCGTATGTTGTTATGCTTCTGCCGTTCTGTATCAACTGAAAAGCAATAGCCTTAAAACCATCGACATCTACAATACTCATTCAGTGGGTAATATGCTAATTTGATGGCATTTAATGGCGGGGGTCCGAGGGCTTCATTTCACAGGGGGTCCGTAGAAAGCTGAATTTTGGGAACCACTGCTATAAGGCATCTGATAATTAAGACATGGCATACCGTACTTTTGCTATATTGATAGTGTATATCAGTTTTAGAAAGGAAGGCCATTTGTTCTACACGCACGCATTATATAAGTATAGGCTGTCATCCAAAAAGTGAACCCGCAGTTACAACTTCCAAGAAAAGTGATAAAAAGTAACTGTAAAACATTTAATTATGTTCATATTAAACTGAAACAGGGAACAGAAAATAATCTTAGGGAGTTATTATTGTTCAGGAGTAAACACCTTAAAACTGATTATAAAAAACTGTTTCTGTTGGCGGAACGCACTACATTTGCGTTAAGCGAATACTGAATTATAAATGTTATTAAAAATACAAATACTGTAGATTTCAAGTGACTATGGAAAATATCTAACCCTTCAAGTCTGCCAAGAAGTAGGTATAAAAAAGATGTATAGTAGAAGAAAAAATCGAGACAAGATTCTTGACTCCACTGGCAATTATTACTTGAGTGGGACGAAAGTCCCTGGAAATTGGAATGACGCTGAGCAGGAGACGTATACCGTCGGATGATAATTGCACAATACAACAAGACGTAAAGAAAAAGAAATGGCAGCAGACGCGCTCAAGGAGATGGTTCTCACGCGGCCATCAGATCTAAGGTCTACAACCTCTGCCGCTAATGGCGTGCCTCACGATACACTTCGGCTGAGGGGGAGAGGCTAAAGCAAACATGATGGTAGCGACAAACCGCTCCTCTACCCAGGCTAACGTACAGTCAGCGATGCCAATACTGATCATTTCCTGAGGTGAAGTACGGAAGCAACTCCGGAATATGTCATTGTGATACATAAATTATTGGAAAAGTGGAAAAACTAAGTCAGACACGACCGGGAAAAGGCACTCCACCTGGGCCAATATACAGCCAGCGATTCCAATATTGATCATGCAAGAGTTTGAAGTATTCGAGAAAAGACGAACTGTAAACACAAATTTCGATACCCTTTCGGTCATTTTGAAAAGCTCGGAGCAAACGTTGCTGCGCAGGTGCACGATCTACCCCAGCTGACACAGCACAGTAACGGATGCCACTACTGAAAAAATTTCATTGTATAAAGGAGGACAATATTAAAAGACAATGTATTGCACGCGAGGTCGTATAGCGAATCACATTAAAATGTTCTTCGCATTTACAAAAACAGCACAGACATGTGAGTAGTACTTACCTTACACTGGGGCAAATTATGTGATAATTTGGTCAACACTTTTATACAGAACCCCAATGATATTCCAAAGATGTGGATCCGGGCCGATAGCATAGTTACGCACGAACAATGATGAAAACAGGAGAATCGACACACCCTGAAACATGAACATGTAAGCTAAAGAATTTTTAGCTTTGCATAAATGGGAAGCCTAGAAGGGTCAATCACTCGTTAAGCCAGGAAAAGCTGGAAGATGTACCGGAAATAAATTTATATCTTCCGTGAAGTTTGATCTTTAAAATTTCAAAACGTATGAATTAAAATTCAATTTTCGTAAGAACTGTGCTAGTCGCACCTGCATCAAATGCTGAAGGAACTCTTCAGTCCCGGCACCGCAATACATTCATCAGTATGCATCATTTTTAATAATTTGACTAAAAACTCAAAGTTCAGCGAGGATTCCAGCCACGTAGACATTCTCTTTCCATCATTCCAGAGGAGATGAGTTCAGCGGGCCAGAAGACTTCGACCTTCCAAAGCACGCAACTCACCGGAGCTTCTGTCGTCGAGCCTGGAAAGATGCGACGCCTCACTGACTCGCCCGCCGCCGGCGCTGCACAGCAATCGCTGTCGACACTTCATTTCTGCATATTCGTACTGCCAGCAATGTGGAAAATTCAGACAAATACCCCGGGAAGCCATGAGAAAAATGAGCGATTCAAGCGCAATCAAAATCATCGTCGCGCTTTGGGTCCAAAATGAGGACTAATCAGCGCAATGTATCAGCTCGCCGAACCATGACATGATAAATTGCTGAACATTCTTTGGAGAAAACACGCCGCCGGACGCGTTATTATGTCAGGACGCCCATCTTGTTGCTACGCATTTCAAAGCATCGGCAACACCACCGAACGTCGCAACATTAAAGATAAATTGTCGTATTAAGTACTGAAGAATTCTGCCCGAGGGTGGCAAGGTCTTCATGGACCGACGCATCTTCTTCCGGGACAGATCGAAAGCCGGCAGAAGATATGCAGTACATGCGGCACCTAAATCGGCCTATAGTACACCTTCCACCTTATAAAAAGGTAAAATCAAGCTATTTTTTATGTCATTTCAGCCTCAGTACACCCTTACCAAAAAACTTATGAAATAGTCATTTTATAAAGTCGGGCATTCGGTCTTGAGTACACCCTAATTTCAAAAAACTGCTACGATCACGCAATTGTTTACAACATAACAGTCTCGGTACACCATCTCCAAAAACCATATAATTTTCTAAATAAATATTGTGGAGTTTTCAATCGTCTCTTGTACAATTCCGTATCCACAATACCATATTTATTGGCTATTATTTAAAAGCAATTTAGTTTATTTACAAATAAATTCGACTTAATTTTCGTGATCTAAATAAAAAAGATTTCTTACCTTCGTTCTCTATATAACATTCGGTTTTGGGTACACCTCCTTCAGTAATTCTATGGAAGAAAATTACAAAATGTTAAGAAGGTATATCGTAGTCGAAAGAATGAAGAAACCGTCACTTATTTAAACGCTCTCTCTATATAACATTCGGTCTTGGGTACACCCGCTTCAGTAATTCTATGGAAGAAAATTACAAAATGTTAAGAAGGTATATCGTAGTTGAAAGAATGAAGAAAGACAATAAACCTTCTGGGAAAGCTTTGGTTAAAAATGACAAAATTTTTATTTTTGAAATCTAATTTAGGGTGTACTCAAGACAGAATGCCTGACTTTTGAAAATGGTTGAATTATATGTTTTCTTAGAGAGGGTGCACTGAGACGGTTATGTTGTAAATAATTGCCTAATTTTAGCTAGTTTTTTGATGAACGGTGTACTCAAGACCGAATGCTTGATTTCATAGAATGACCAATTCATATGTTTTTTGAAGAGGGTGTACTATAGGCCGAAAGAGCCGATTAGTTTGCGTTCATTGTAACTGATAATCTGCACTTTGTAACAAATTAAATGGCGATGACTGGAAGAGTGTAAGACTGGGGAGATTGTGTGATAGCTGAGAAGATAGAGTGCGGCATATACATATGATTACAAAACATCAACAGTCATGCTGGTGGAGGCTCTTTTTTAGCAATGATCAGCTTCGTGCTTTGTTAAGGTAGGGCCGTTCATGCTATAAATTTATACACTACCTGATGCAAACGTGTAGGTTGCTCTCTCTGCAGCAGTCAATTCATTTACATTTGCCGTAGAATGTTAATCAAGTGTCAATAAAGTCTTTACAATAAGTCAGAGTCTTCTTACCTAATTGTACCTAAAGGGATCACGAGTACATGAACACCCGGTATGACCATGGACATTCAAAAATATAGAAATCCAACATCCATAAAAAAAACTCTACAACTTTCCAGACGTTCGGTAAAATGAAGAACAACACTGGAGGACACGAAACATGTTTGGTTCGTATTGTAACAGAAGAAAACTGTTAAATTTGGGGATTCATTTTACACACTTTGCAGATTTCTTGTCGCATGTCAGAAAAATAAACTATTACAGACGCCAGGGCACTTCTTACATAAAAGAATGACTGCCTCTATATTATCGTGTCCATACGCCAAAATGACATATAATATATATCTATATATTTGCACTTCATGACTACAACTGTGGTAGGGTGAACGAAGTTTTGTCTGTACGACAAAACTTTAAGAGACTTTAGAGCACTCCTGCATGAAAGTGTGGTTTGGGTCAATGATACTTAGTTCATATACGGCAAAATATTTGGGCACCCTATAGCGCACTTCCTGAATGAAAGTGTGGTTGGGAGAACGATACCTTCTCCATAGGACACAACGCTTGGAGACCTATGTACACTTCCTGAATGGAAGTGTCACTAGGCCACACATGACACACTCTGAAGGTCACCGGATTATCTAACAGCAGCACAAGAGCAGGCAGGATATATCACAGACGTAAGGGAACATATTTAATGCGTAGTCCACGCTCGCTGCTGAGCCAAAGAAGAGCATCAAAGCTACCACACAGGCTTCATATACTGCCGAATGAAAAGAGATAAAAAAGGCGACGTAAATCGCGGCTTACGGAGGAGCTTTCTGAAAAGCCCAGGCCGCAACAATAAACATCTTTGCATAATGTACACAGGTAAGGTAAACATTACGCAAGCCTAGGGCCTTTCTCTCACTTTGGAGAATTGGTAAAGAACCTCGTGGAAAATACTGGATGCTATTTTTTAGGCTTTTAAACCGAAACGCATAATTCAAACAGTTTTCAGTGTGCCAACAATGCTTAGAGTACTGTTTTTAGGTCTAACCTGAAAGACATATCGATATATGAGCTTCATACAATTCTACCTACCTGCTAACTGGCTAGTAGGGTTTACATGTTGCAAGGCTGTCTTGCACTTACCACTATGTTGCGAATAGAATTAATAAGTTTTAAAATAGTTCACAGCGTCATATGCAGTAATCTGTATTCAAAATTTGAATGGAAAACAGCCCAAACGCTTCCCATAGAAGATGCATCAAGTTATATGCAATAGAACATCTTCCTTCGTGTGTCCCACAGCGAGGAAACTATCACATTCCTGTGGTATGGTACACACGGTCATATTATAAACACGCACATATATCAGATTTCTAGTCCTTACGCACACTTGGATTATTCAGAAACGAAGCTCCCATGCGGTATTACCGCGTGCTAGATAATAACATCAGGAGACTGAAAGGGGAAGTGAGTAAAATAGGCACGAAGGAAAAATATTCCAAACAACTAGCTAAAGCTAAAATTACCCAAACTTTCCCCCTGGGCCGCAGCTCCCCATAACGTAAGATGGGCGGACTAAACTAACCGAAGCCCATGGCTGAAGACCCATACTATACCCCTGAGGAGTCAGGCTCTCTACTAATCACAACTAGATGAGACCTGCGGAAATTCCACACAGTATGAGCTCTGTTCTTCAGTGACATCTCTGACCCAAGGAGGTTCTAATAGAGAGGAGCGCACCCTATCTATTTATCCTACGGGAGCGTTGCGAGTAAACTTTTCCCTTAAACTGGCTGAGTGGCTTATCCAATCGGAGAGCGGCATTGCTTCATGCAGCCTATATAGGAAGGAGTCCTGAGCTCAAATTTTCAAGGCCATTAACCATCGACGAAATTCCGAGCAGATTGAAGTATGTAAAGGAAACTTGTATCCTATATAATATTCCATCTGATGATGAAAGTAGCAGAGTGAACACTGGGATCTGAATGTCCAGACACGATTGTCTTTGCAAAAATATTGAAGAACTAGTGGCCCGTGCCGTCATTATAAATGACGGCAAAAAATTAACACTCCACCAAAACCCCCGTCGTCTTTGGGGCTTACTCATTTTTCCCCTATCTAATACTGAAGAAAAAGATTCCAAGGTACCCAACTTTTTTTTTCGCCTTTTGAAATCGGAATTTTCTCCTATCTTATTAGTTCTATTTTTCCCCTATCTCATACTGAAGAAAAAGATTGCAAGGTACCCAACTTTTTTTTCGCCGAAGAAAAAGATTGCAGGGTACCCCACTTTTTTTACATTTTGAAATCTGAATTTTCTCCTATCTTATTCCCATAGAGCGTGACAGGAAAGATATAAATAAATAAAAACACGACGTGCATTATTATATAGCACTGATTGCTTGTCTGTATCTTTCTTAATTATATGTGCTGACCACTGCCGCTTCAGCCACTTTAAAGACTCCAAACGCCAGCTACAATCACGTGACAAAGCCATGTGCTTACTCGCCCAGAGAGTGCTTGGGCTTGCTCCTCCCATTAAAAGCTCCTTGCTCTGACCCGTATCATCCTAATTTTCCCCAATCTAAAACTGACGGAACATGTAGAGATTCTATACAACGCAAGTATTGTCCTCAATTATAATGCCCATGAACCCGTATCATGCATACGAAAAGTAAAAATGTTCCAAGCCAGGCAGTGAATCATTTACCTTAGAGATGCGAGAAGTGGTAGCTTATTTTTGAACTTAACTTATTCTACTATTGATCCCTTCACAGGAACTTGAGCATGGTAGGCGCGATCGCAAAGCCAACGATGAGAAATCGTAAAACACAGGTTATAGCAATAGTGCTCTGGATAACTCCAGCGCGCAGAGACTAAAAATCTGTTAGCTTGTGAAAGGAATTATCTTTGAAAATGGGAGCTTCCTTGGTCAGTACATAGGCTAGCACCATACGTTAAGTCCTCGCTGTATACGGGAGCGGGTAGCGCTTCAGTACTTCGCGTACTGCTAGCCTGCATTTTATGCTCTTTCAGCCGTAGCCTTGCAGTCGCGCCTACAGTGCCCAAGTTTCCGAGTTCGAATCCATGTACAGGTCTTAGTGTCTATATGTTTATGCTATATTTACATCTTTTGAATCTCGCTCTATAGTCTATGGGGATAAGACGGATGAAACTCTTACCTAGTAGTAAAGACCGACTATACAGGTAAAATTAGATAGCTAGCTATAGACGGACCAACAGACCAATTCCCACAGAGAAGCCGGGACACACGCTCCGGCTCCCTGTGAGCTATTGCCATTGTGTCAAAATCGTTTTTATATCTGAGAAGAAGAGAATACCTGCTCTCAGTCAAGGAGTTGATTGTACAAGCAGGGCTATTTGCTGCAGATCCACAAAGCTTGGAAAATAACCTTTTTCGTTATGTCTTGAAGGCAAAACGTTTGTCATTCTCGAACTGAGAAACTGTTTTCCACTACCAACTTTGAGTATTAAATCTATGATCAAGTTAACGCATGGAAAAATGCATATTCGAGGTCCACTATCACAATCGAACACAATAATAAAGAACAATGCGTATTTATCCGTTTAGTTATCTGCTCTACTGTCCATTTCCTGCCACACCTGGAAGAAACAGATAGGTGACAATTAGACGGACGATGGTGGCCATCCTTTCCAGCTCTGTTGAAAACCTATAGGCGAAAAATGAACCAGGTTGCTAATGATGGCAAAGCATGGGAACCTTAAATTTGAAAGCATTTCTTGTTTCGTGAGGTTGCTCAAATCCAAACAATATGAAGCAACCTACATTCTACAGCTTCTCTTAATTTGCACCCTCAATCATTCAGATTTTCACTTTCTTCTCATATCTAAACTGTCGCTGCTCTGAGTTAGCACGTAAATTCAGTAGATGATTAACTAAGCAACGGAGATGAACAAAGAGCAAAAGAATTTCGTGACATGCAGGAATCCTTTTTCCCAAGTTGGTGTCTTCCTTTGACTCAACAGTTTAATTTCGAGCGAGAAAAATGACGACTGATACGATATGATGGTGAATCAAGGATGCGAAGATGAAAGTTATATTATCATGAGTGATGCTTGACTGCCGATAAGAATGAATCGATTCCTCTGCTTGTCTCCCGAGAAAGAAAGGAAAGGTTGCGTTGCTTGGCAGAATTGACGGCGAGAACACTCGTCTCTTTCGTTACTCTAAGTAGGCGCTTGAAGTGCAACTTTCAGGAGTAAATCAGTAACAAAAGTCTGCTCATTGAAGGAGTATCACAAATTTTTCAGTCGTTTTTGACGGTTTGGTACACCAGTTGGACATAGTTTTTCAAAAGGCAAACGTTTCTAGCTAAAAAAGCATTTGTTCTATCACCTACGGTCCCACTACTAGAGGCATCTTTTCCCAGCTCAAAACCTATATGCTACAAACTGAAACTCATTTGTATAGGTGAAATCCAGTAAAACAAAAGACATATCTCGTTTCCTCTCCAAATAATACAAAATTCGAGTCAGACCATAATGGCCTCAGCAGAACATTCACTTCGGGCAGAGACATTGTTACCTTATGCAAGAAATTCTATCTTGTTGCTTAGGGATGAAAAAAGAACAGTTTATGACTGCGCTATGCTCCCTACAATATGAAAGAACTTTATACCGTATCTTCTTTGTTCCCCACAACCAAAAATTTCCTAATTAAAACATAGGTACTTATTTCATTAACTGAAGAATTGTCTCTATGTAGCGATACATACAGTTACTCCATGGCCCCCACACCTGCCTGGCAGCCACAAGCCGTACTATAAAGTACGGGATCAGGACAAAGCTGACGGTGAGGCTTCATTTATGACCAGACCAAGGCACGAAACTCACGCCATCTAACTTGTTGCGGGGGCAACGCGCCACTTCGAAAATTAACCTTTCCTAGGTGGTGACGATCTCGGAGACATCATTTTAGCTTGTTAACGTAATTCTTTTCTACCTCTAGGCTCTAGTATATTGAGAACTAAATTCGGCAACTTGTATTAAGCGTTTAAGCCTCCCTTTCAACTAACATATGAATAGGATATTATCCCAATATTTCTGCTTTATCGGTTTTCAGTACAGACTGAGTCAGACGAAGCCTCTCTATAGTAACAATACGGAGTTACAACGATGGAGAAGTAAGAGTCAATGAACATTTTTTGGAGAACCGGACAGCAAGGGAGGGGGGGGGGGGCAGGCAGGGATCATTCTTTCGCAAGTTGGTGTCTTCCTTTGATTCAACAGTTTACTTTCGAGCGTAAAAAATGTCGACTGATACAATATGATGGTGAATCAAGGATGCGAAGATGAAAGTTACATAATTATTATCACTGCGCAGAGGAAACAGCAAATGATGAAAAATTTGCTGTACAGAACGCAGGATTTTGGAGAAAGTCTGAAACTGGAAGAAAGCCAGTTGGGGACGGAACGAATGATAGATTCCCAACTGAAGGCATAATTAAAAGGCACAAGTATAACCCATAGCTACATGGTAACCCAGCGCACGATTTATTATAAACCCGGTATAATTGAGTTTGTGTAACTATGAGTAAGAAACTGAGGACGACCAAGTGCGCAGAAGCGTCAACATAATACGAGGCACACGTGACAGAATTTTGTGGTTCACTTATTACTTTACG
>LQNS02278083.1:18209944-18222291 GCA_001587735.2 Parhyale hawaiensis
CGACGTAAATCGCGGCTTACGGAGGAGCTTTCTGAAAAGCCCAGGCCGCAACAATAAACATCTTTGCATAATGTACACAGGTAAGGTAAACATTACGCAAGCCTAGGGCCTTTCTCTCACTTTGGAGAATTTTTAAAAAACCTCGTGGAAAATACTGGATGTTATTTTTTAGGCTTTTAAACTGAAACGCATAATTCAAACAGTTTTCAGAGTGCTAACAATGCTTAGAGTAGGTACTGTTTTTAGGTCTAACCTGAAAGACATATCGAAATATGAGCTTATACAATTCTACCTACCTGCTAGCTGGCTAATCGGTTTTACATGTTAAAACGCTGTCTTGCACTTACCACTATGTTGCGAATAGAATTAATAAATTCTAAAATAGTTCACTGCGTCATATGTAGTAATCTGTATTCAAAATTTGACTGGGAAGCAGCCCAAACACTTCCCATTAGAATATGCATCAAGTTATATGCAATAGAACATCTTCCTTCGTGTGCCCCACAGCGAGGAAACTATCACATTCTTGTGCCATGGTACACACGGTCATATTTTAAACACGCACATATATCAGATTTCCAGTCCTTACGCACACTTGGATTATTCAGAAAGGAAGCTCCCATATTACCGTGTGCTAGATACACACATCATTAGTCTGAAAGGGGAAGAGAGTAAAATAGGCACGAAGGAAAAATGTTCCGAAGAACTAGCTAAGGCTAAAATGACCTAAATGTTTCTCTAGCTCTGGGCCGCAGCTCCCCATAACGTGGGCGGACTAAACTAACATAAGCCCATGGCTGAAGGCCGAAACTATACCCCCTGAGGAGTCAGGCTCTCTACTAATCACAACAAGCTGAGACCTGTGGAAATTCCACACAATATGAGCTCTGTTCTTCAGTGACATCTCTGCCCCATATCATCCTAATTTTCCCCAATCTAATACTGACGGTACATGTGCAGATTCTACAGAACAAAAGTATTGTTCCTCAATTATGATGCCCATAAACCCGTATCATGCATACGAAGAGTAAGAATGTTCCAAGCCAGGCAGTGAATCTATTACCTTAGACGTGTGAGAAGTGGTAGCTTAGTTTTGAACTTGACTCCTTCACTCCTTCTTCTATAGAACGATGAGAAATCGTAAAATGCAGACTAGCAATATTGCTCTGGATAACTCCAGGCGCGCGCACAGACTAAAAATCTGTTAGCTTCATAAGGGAATTATCTTTGAAGATGGGAGCTTCCATGGTAAGTACTGTAATAGGTAAGCTGTAGTGTAGCGGGTAGCGCTTCAGTACGTACTTCGCGTACTGCCAGCCTGCATTTTATACTCTTTCAGCCTCTGCCCTGCGGTTGCGCCTACAATGTCCAAATCTCCGGGTTCGAATCCTTATACAGGCCTTAGTGTATTTATGTATGTATATGCTATGTTTACACCTTTTGAATCTCGCTCTATAGTCCATGGGGATAAGACGGATGAAACTCCTACCTAGTAGTAAAGACCGTCTATACAGGTAAAATTAGATAGCAAACTATAGACGAACCTACAGACCCATTCCTAGAGAGGAGCCGGGACACACGCTCCGGTCCCCTATGAGCTATTGCCATTGTGTCAAAATCGTGTTGATATCTGAGCAGAAAAGAAGAAGAGAATGCCTGCTCTCAGCCTAGGAGTTGATTGTGCAAGCACGGCTATTTGCTGCACATCCACGGAGCTTGGAAAATAACCTTTTTCGTTATGTTTTGAAGGCAAAACGTTTGTCATTCTCGAACTGAGAAACTGTTTTCCACTGCCAACTTTGAATATTAAATTTATGATCAAGTTAACGCATGAAAAAATGCATATTCGAGGTCCACCATCACTATCGAACACAATAATAAAGAACAATGAGTATTTATCCGTTTAGTTATCTGCTCAACTGTCCATTTCCTGGCAATGCTTGGAAGAAAGAGATAGGTGGCAATTAGACGGATGATGGTGCCATCCTATCCAGCTCTGTTCAAAACCTATAGGCGAAAAATAAACCAGGTTGCTAATGATGGCAAAGCATGGGAACCTTAAATTTGAAAGCACTTCTTGTTTCGTGAGGTTGCTCAAATCCAAACAATATGAAGCAACCTACATTCTACAGCTTCTCTTAATTTACACCCTCAATCATTCAGATTTTCACGTTCTTCCCATATCTAAACTGTCGCTGCTCTGCGTTAGCACGTAAATTCAGTAGATAGTTAACACAGCAACTTAGATGAACAAAGAACACGAGGATTTCGTGACATGCAGGAATCCTTTTTTCCCAAGTTGGTGTCTTCCTTTGACTCAACAGTTTACTTTCGAGCGAGAAAAATGACGACTGATACGATATGATGGTGAATCAAGGATGCGAAGATGAAAGTTATATTATCATGAGTGATGCTTGACTGCCGATAAGAATGAATCGATTGTTCTGCTTGTCTCCCGAGAAAGAAAGGAAAGGTTGCGTACGTTGCTTCGCAGAATTGACGGCGAGAACGCTCGTCTCTTTAGTTACTCTAAGTAGGCGCTTGAAGTGCAGCTTTCAGGAGTAAATCAGTAACAAAAGTCTGCTCATTGAAGGAGTATCACAAATTTTTCAGTCGTTTTTGACGGTTTGGTACACCAGTTGGATATAGTTTTTCAAAAGGCAAACGTTTCTAGCTAAAAAAGCATTTGTTCTATCACCTACGGTCCCAGTACTAGAGGCATCTTTTCCCAAACTCAAAGCCTATATGCTATAAACTGAAACTCATTTGTATAGGTGGAATCCCGTAAAACAAAAAACATATCTCGTTTCCTCTCCAAATAATAAAAATTCGAGTCAGATCACAATGGCCTCAGCAGAACAATCACTGCGGGCAGAGACATTGTTACCTTATGCAAGAAATTCTATCTTGTTGCTTAGGGTTGAAAAAAGAACAGTTTATGAGTGCGCTATGCACCCTACAATATGAAAAAAATTTATCCCGTATCTTCTTTGTTCCCCACAACCAAAAATTTCCTAATTAAAACATAGGTACTTATTTCATTAACTGAAGAATTGTCTCGATGTAGAGATACATACAGTTACTCCATGGCCCCCCCACCTGCTTGGCAGCCACAAGCCGTACTATAAAGTACGGGATCAAAACAAAGCTGACGGTGAGGCTACATTTATGACCAGACCTAGACACGAAACTCACGCCATCTAACTTGTTGCGGGGGCAACGCGCCACTTTGCCAGTTAACTTTTCCTAGGTGGTGACGAACTCTGAGACATCACTTTAGCATGTTAACGTAATTCTTTTCTACCTCTAGGCTCTAGTACATCGAGAACTAAATTCGGCAGCTTGTATTAAGCGTTTAAGCCTCCCTTTCAACTAACATATGAATAGGATATTATCCCAATATTTCTGCTTTATCGGTTTTCGGTACGGATTGAGTCAGACGAAGCCTCTCTATAGTAACAATACGGAGTTACAACGATGGAAAAGTTAGAGTCAATGAACATTTTTGGAGAACCGGACAGCAAGGGAGGGGGGGGGGCAGGCAGGAATCATTTTTTCGCAAGTTGATTTCTTCCTTTGATTCAACAGTTTACCTTCGAGCGAAAAAATGTCGACTGATACTATATGATGGTGAATCAAGGATGCGAAGATGAAAGTTATATTATTTTCATTATCACTGCGCAGAGGAAACAGCAAATGATGAAAAAATTTGCCGTACAGAGCGCAGGCCTTTGGAGAAAGTCTGAAAATGGAAGAAAGCCAGTTGGGGACGGAACGAAAGATAGATTTCCAACTGAAGGCATAATTAAAGGGCACAAGTATAACCCATACATGGTAGCCCAGCACACGATTTATTATAAACCCGGTATAATTGAGTTTGTGTAACTATGAGTAAGAAACTGAGGACGACCAAGTGCGCAGAAGCGTCAACATAATACGAGGCACACGTGACAGAATTTTGTGGTTCACTTATTACTTTACGAAAATGGGGTCATCTTTGAGCACGACGCTAGGGCGACACAGATACGGGCGACATAACTGTTCCTTATGTAACACGTGCTCTACGCTGCAAACTGCACTGGAGCAGTGAACACACAGTTCAAGAAAACTGTCTCTTCACGAACAGTTAGCGTTACCCACGTTAAGTGACTTTAGCAAAGAAAAGAGTTTGTCTTGCTGTAGCCACGAGGAGGCGGCCATCTGTCGTCGGCACAGCGAAGCATGATGACTGCAAAACAAATGTTGGTTGGCTGGTCCCGAGCCAGCACAATAGGGATCTTCATATCACTGCTTGACTAACAAGCTTAAGTCAACATGATGCAAGTCCTCAAACAATACAACATAACAGGATACAGGCAAAACAACGGGTGGTTACTGCCGCCAGAAAAACACCGACGCTTTCACGTTCGGGGCAAGATTCTTTCCCTGTTATTTTCTGTGTCCCTTCTGGGAGACGAAGAGCGAATAGTTCTTAGGATTCTGCAAGTAATGGAGCATGTGTACCCTATGTATTGAATATAACTGGATGTCACTCCTCTTTTGAGAGTACTGTATTTTAAGAGGACACTTCAGTATTTATCTTCACGACATATTGTTTATCTTCACGACATATTGGAGCAGACTCGCTGGTAGACTTCAAATCAAAACCTGTTAATTTAATTTACGACGACCATAATTTACCAGTAATTGTAATGTAATGGACATTTTACCATGCATACTTACACATGTCATGGCTAAGTGGAAAAACGCCGAACGTTCAGGTAAATGTGATAGCACATTCCTTTAAGGCAATTAGTCATACTCAGGCTGAAGCTGTCTCAAGATGACAGTGAATGAAGACTGCACCAAGGAAGAGCGCCTATGAAGCTCCACAGGTAACTGCTGACTCTCATTTATTCATCACGTTATCCTTAGTACTTAATGGCAGTGAGCGACATCCAACCTGCATGCCTTATCATTTTAATTATTATTGTTTTGTTGGTTCATTGAACGGATGTTAATAAATCGATAGAAATGTCTGGCATTCTAACATATCTCTGGATGAAGTTATCAACGGGTACACTCGAAAGACCAGGAAAAGCACAAGGTTAGTGGCAGTTCATTGCAGTATCCATTAAAAGATCCAATTCGAGCATTCATTTATGATGACGGCAGATGGGACTGTCTTACGTATGATCCCATCATTTTTGACATCCCAGCAATTTTCAAGTTGTTCTTGACGCCACGTTGTGACTGCTACGTTGATGAAAAATTGAATCACAAGCCACAGGAGAGAGCAGAAACTTGACACATCAGTGGCATACGTATAGCTGCTGAGGAAAGTACGCCCCCCCCTCCCCCAACCAGTGACCACACGCAACCATCATCGTACACAGCAGCGACCCACCATACAGACCCTGCAAAAAATACCTCAGCAAAAATATCCAAGAACAAAGAACGCAAGACGCGAAGACGCGCTCTCGCGGCACAAGAAACAGAGCGAAGGCGCCAAACGATGGAACGAAAAACTTGCGCTGGAAAACGAATAGCGGCGCCTTCGGGATGGCCCGCCAGCAAAATATGGACGCGCGGTACTAAGACGAAAGATTTAAAAATGAAAGCTTCATAGCAAGTACTGAGGGTCAATAACTGCCGACGTCATATGGCAGCCGTGGGTATAAGAACACCAAATTTTAGCGGCCGTCACTTGGTATGAGGCAGTAGTTGTAGAGCTAGCCGAACCTTCCGGTTAGTACAGACGTCAACCATCAGGTGATGACTAACATCGGTCAACAGGCAGAAGCAGCAGAGTCGACAGCATTCGTTGGTTCAACAATGATCAATTTGGGGAGGAGGACTAGTGCTGGTCAAGTTATGCCACACGCGTAAGAGCAAACAGAGCCATCATTGTTCGCCCACCCGACTGACTATCAACCACATAGCCCACTGAGAGGACACACAATATTAATTAGGACCAGTGAGTTTGAAACCTCTTTTCTTTAACCTCTTATTTAGTTTGGTAACAAGAAGAAATTGAGAAGAATAAATGTGAACGGCTGCTTCAAATGTAAATAATCTTGTAATTTGCAACATATCGCTGGAAATCCTACCATAACAAAAGCCTTTAGAGTCTCTATGAAGCATAAACTATTGCAAGTGCTGTACGATGTGAAAGGTTCCCTTGGACGTTATTGGGTTAAGCAAAAGCTGCTAGTTGTATTAGAACAACAGCGACTCTATATGTTCATTAAAATTAGAGGCCAACTCCTTGTTTCCAGTTGCTGCTTGATTTTAACGAGAGGAGACAATGGTATGAGCAAACAAGTGAGAGAGACCAAATTAGAATTCCCTCGCTCGACACAATAAAACATTTTGTGAAAGGCAAGCACTTTGTTGCACTAACAATGTCATGCTGCGCTGAAATGAGAATCTCTGAAGCGATAGGAACACCAGCAACTAGAACAAAACGATGTAATTACCGAAGCGTTGCGAAGTGATTGTCATTCTCTGGTGAAGTAAACGGCGGCCGCACACAAAATGCGAAATGCAAAGCCCGAGGTAGAGGGAAGGCCGGGATTTTGAACAAGGAAGAACAATACGAGCGAAAAGGCGGCGAAAAATGTTCAGTAAAAATATGTAAATAGAAAATTTGACGCAACATTATAGACCAAAGTAAAGCAATGTAAACTGGATAAAAGTAAAAACAAAGCAGGATAAAAAATAAAAAACTAGATTCTGAAAAGTAACTACCGACACAGTAATAAAGCACTGTATATAGTTAGTACATATAGCAAAAATATAACCAAGTTTTCTCTACATCATCAAGAGGAATGATGTCCATCTATCAGTCACAGATCACACATATGTTCTACCAATAGTGTAATAAGTGTGTCGCCTGTTTATCTGTCAAAGAGTTCATCCATTCATCACACTTGTCAGGAGTAAGACCAGTGCTTTGCACTACGACGGTGCTAGAAGCTTTAGAATTGAGGTGCAAATAGAGAGAGCTGTGACAAGCACGAGTTGAAAGCAAGGATAAAATATCCACAGCTAAACAGGCAAGAACTAAGCAATTGCAGCAAGAAAAATCTCAAACGTTAGTGCGTCCAGTGTAAGCAGCGCACGACTGCGATTTGAGCATTATGGGGCATCCATCGACCATTTAGCATCCCGCAAAATCAGTACTAAAAAGAGGTGGTATCGCGGCAATTTTTTATTTTTCTATTTCAACTACAATGACTGCCCTCTAAAGTTCATTATACTTGTATCAGTCACTATTCCCAAGTTAGTCAAATAATGCTAGGCCCTATGATTATATTTCCAGAAGTTTAATTATCATGACGTTCAAACGAGAAAAAAAGAACAGAAAGCAGCTGACTACAGCTGCAGCAGCAGTCCGATAAATTGAGTTATGGGTAACTTCAATAGTAATACCTCAGCTGCAGTGACGTAGGTACGTCATTTGCTTGCTCTGCTCCGCGCTTCGTGGATCACTCAGACGTGGAGAACGTTTTATGCTGTGTTCATTTGAATGCAGGTAATCTTCACATAAAGCAGCAGCAAATATAAGTCAACAACACGGACTTTTAATTTAAGCTATCTACCAAACACTTGTCTTCGTACATCCGTTCACCATAGAATCTAGTTTCATGGAATTTTACGAATTATGACACTACCTGTTTTAAGTAAGATCTCCAGCGCTACCACAACTAGCGTTGGGTACGCACAACCAAACCCAAGTAAGATCCCTAATACGAGTGTGTCTAACCCTCAGTACGCGCGACCAATGCTGAATAAAATCTTGAGCACAAATATATGTAGCGCTAAATACGCACGATCACTACTTGCATAAGATCTTTAGCATTAGCGAGACTAATGTATAAGCACGCTGGAACATATTAAAAGCTAAGTATACAAGATCTCCAGCACTGGCAAGTCCAACGCTATATACGCACGAACACTACTTAAGTGAGATCTCCAGTACTAGCAAGTCCAAAGTTAAGTACGCACGAACACTAGTTAAGTAAGATCTCTAGCACTAGCAAGTCTATATATAACGTTGAAAACGTACGAGCACTAATCATAAGCATATACACTACAGTAAATAGTTAAGCACGCACTACCAATACTTAATTAAGATCTCCAGCACCAGGATATCCAACGTTAACTACAATATAGCTGGAGATTATGACCGCGGCTGTGGAGCGAGGAGCCACACAATCAATAATTACACGGAGCTGAACAGACCATGAAGAGCTACTGGCAGGCAGGTCCCACAACGGTTCCCTGTGCTCCGTGTGCGGTAAGCGTAGGGACAAGAAACAGTGCATCTCAGTAGCAAGTCATTTAATGACCCGACCAACAATTGCATTCGTAAATACAGCAGACAGCTGTGAGACAGGAATACGTCTGCGGATATATGAGGAGCGGTCAGACAACGGGCTTCACTTGCAACTCAACAGGCTTACGGACCACAGGTCTCCGGGACTGGAATCAGTTTATGTTGCTTGCTATAGCCTAAGTACAAGTATTTGGAATGGAGTTATTCAACGTACGCTGCTTCGGATCAATTGAAACCTACTTATCTGAGTTACTATAACTAAAATTCTGATCAATATTCAACATACGAATACAGGTGCGTGTATAGTAGCTGGAGTGAGACTTGATAATTAACAGAATGGCGATCTGACAAGCGCGGCTATAGCGTCAATTTTACCGAATAAATTAATATGGGCTAACAATAATTTCCTAGCTCCGTCCCTCCACCAACACTCTGTAGATTTCATAGGTCGAATTACGCAATATGATACAATGATGGTCCGTATAATAGTGCTTTGTAATCGATAAAAAGTATTCCAGTTTGACAATAGAAACGATTTGTAAACTCCATGGTGCGTGCTTACGAGCCCCTTGTGAGTGCTCACGCACCCATGAAGGTTCGTGTACCCTAGAGTAACTGTAGTAGTGTAATTCGCCATCTAACTGACTTGACGGACATGACGGACCAATGAGATACATCATGACACTTGAAAAAGCCCTAATATCTCAACTGTTGGGCAACGCAGCACGAAATACTTCACACGTCCTCAATTGACTAGTGCATAGTTGGCACAATAGAAAACTATTATCATTAGTATGCACAAGCAGCTCGAATTAGCTCTCAAGCACAATTAATACTCTGAAATAGATGAAAATCGCCGTGATATTCAAAGAAAGCAAATGCATGTACTACTTCGAAAGGAATCGCAGCTGGAAGGAAGGACTAATATCAACGAGATAAAACAAATGTGGGGCACAAAGAACTCAGCGATACGAAATCACCAGAAGAACACAAAAATTGCATTAACCCTTTCGTTTCCAAAACTCTGCTCTTGCTACGAGTTTCTATAAGAAGCTCATAATAGACACTGTCATTGAAGTCACTTGAGCTCCATCTCTAGTTTTATTATCGTAAACACATAAAATAAAAGTACTGACTTCGAACGGGTGGTAAAATATCTTGTGTAAATTTAAAGAGCAAGAAACAACGCGCTGGATTCAATAATCAAAACTTCGATGCGGGAACTGGAGTTCCCGTTGGGAACGAAAGGGTTAAACTCAGGTGATGAAGCATAATAAATTTTGTCAGCTAAAGGCGCTGTCGGACAGAAAAATTCCACATGAAGTCGCTGATGAAATAAAAAAATACAAATGAAGACACTGCAGTACAAAAATCCCATTTGAAGGTGCTGTCGTGGATAAAAATTCCAAATACAGTCATTACCTTGTATAAATATCCCAGATATAAGTAGTCACTATCGTACACAAAAATCCCAAATGTGAAGTCGCTGTGGTGCACAAAAATCCCAGGTGAAGCTATATTGTCGTAGATAAAAATACAAGATGAAGTCACTCTAATAAATAAAATTTCGAGATTACGTGACTATGATTATTGTGCTTAAAAAAAACTTGTAGTTGCTGTCGTACATAAAAATCTCACACGAGGTCATTGTTCTACATAAAAATCGCGGATGACATCACTGTCACACAGAAAAATACCAGATGAAATCGCTATCATGCATAAAATCCAGATAAAGTCATGTGTCGTGCACGAAAATCTGAGATGAAATCGCTGCCGTGCATAACAATCCTAGATGAATTCGACAGCATGCATAACAATCCTAGATGAATTCGCCAGCATGCATAACAATCCTAGATGAATTCGCCAACATGCATAACAATCCTAGATGAATTCGCCAGCATGCATAAAAATCCTACATGAATTCGCCAGCGTGCATAAAAATCGTAGATGAAGTCCCTGTCGACCAAAAAAAGTCTCGATGAAATACATCGCCTGCCGGACAGACAAAGAAAGTACCGCACGAATCAATTCGCCATCAGCTCGACAGGACTGGTTCTGCTGGCATGCCACCAGCATATCGGACTGAGGAAGTGAAAGCAAAGGAATACAGTATATAAAAAAAGAGTACGTCATGTCGAGATAATATATGGCACTTGTGCTTCTCGCCAATCGAATAGCTTTCCATTCTGCTTATGTCACTTACAAAATAAAAGTGACTATATTAAACACCTGTAAGATTGCAGCTGAATAATACAGAACTTCCCTTTATATACAGTAAAGCGAGGTATTAATTATAAACTAGGAAATATAATTAGTATATAGTACCAATATTGTCTGGCTAACGAATATTTTCGTGGAAACACGTTTCTTTCACATACGTTAACTAAGTATGTAAAAATAATGAAAGATAGTACTTGCAATGTTTTGCAATCGAGTTCTTTTGTAGCTATTTTGTTTTTCGTAGAAACTAAATGAAGAACAGCAGACAGTAAATTAGCATAGTTGTACTGTCTGGAAATCGAATTCTTTTCGTAGCAACAATTCATTTGGTGTCTACACCACGCTCTAAGTGCCAAAAGCGAATGACGATTAACTGTTTGTCTTCTAATAACAGTGTCTCCTTTTTTACATTCGCCACACACAGTCGAGCTAACATCTTGTTTGTCCAAGCATCTTGAATGATGGATAAAAACTAACAAGCACCAGAACGTTTTTACCCACGAGCACCTCTTCCCAGGTTTCTTAGTCAAATAGTGGATATGAAGAGAGGCAAAAAAATGTAATTTATGCAATATGCAAGCGTGTCAGATATGACGAATGGACGAAAGGTTGGACTGGCAGCACGAGAGCGCTGCATGTGCGACAGGCAGTCTCGTGAGAAGGTCAAATTACTCTCGCTTGTATAAAAAAGTAATAATAATCTGCCAGCAGGGCCAGTCGGTCCCATGGGGAGACTGAGACTTCTCTCATCTGAAGCCAGATTTTAAATGATTGGTTTCATTTTTTTGTTCAGATTTCTTTTTTTTTTTTAGCGCTGCTTAATATTCTTTAATATGTAATGACTGTTTGTCGAAGTTCTAAAAACTATGGAAAATGATTACCATTGTAGCCATTCTATTAATGTTACCTTGCAGCCTCTGCTATGTTATCTCCAACAGCACCTCTCATTAGGCACCTCTGATTTAGATTAACCATGCTAAAAACACAATATTGAAAAGAAATTATATTACCACTACGAGTATTTTCAAAGATCATCATTCTCACTTACGAATGAAAGTGAAAATGCCCACACGGAGACACTCAAAGTGGCGTCTGCGATATTTTATGTTCCTAACCTTTGTTCATAAATCAATATTTAGCCCCTTGAATATGTATACCCGATGAAGCAAAAAGTATCTTCGCACCATCGCTCCTTAGTTGGGCTGGTCATCAGTGTATCTTTATACGACTCGAATAATTCGACGCAACTTCTGATCAAATAGTACGGAATGCATCACTTTTTATGCAGGCTACATGAGGATCAGCTTCTTATATATAGTGTATATTGAAACACAGTATAAAAAAATAAAAACACATTACAACATCTGGATCGAAATAATAGGCATATTTTAGAAACTACATATGAATATCACTTGCAAGAACACAATTTAACTAAAACCAACCAATAACATTCATAAAAGTAAGATACAAATAACACCCGCAGTTGTACAATAAGACAATAAGGAGAAACCCCAAAGCGGTATTTGAATCCTGCCAAGGGCACCAGGGAGCACCAATCACTATTCGACCAGCACCGCTTGCTTCAAAGCAAACAAAGTTCCTTTGATGAGGCAGCCAAGAGGCCAAGTTAAGACGAGTGCATGCCAGCATTCCTTCAATTAAGAGCCGCATAAGCTGTTCTGTGCTCTCGTGCTCAATGTTTGGTGCATCTTTAAAGCCTTCGAGCATCGTTATATGAAGCGGAGCCCGCCATAAGTCGCGTCCACTCGCATCACCCACTTAATGAGGTCATGAAGAGAACTCGCGA
>LQNS02278083.1:18229018-18244209 GCA_001587735.2 Parhyale hawaiensis
CTATCGCCCCTCTTGCGGTAACTGCGCCATATAACGTCGATACGTAACTGTGCGAAGGTTGAAATGCAGTAGCGGAAGTCTGGACAGGTAAGTGCAACTGCAATTAAGACTGCTGCAACATCAACGACTGATTTATATCGAAGTGTTACGTTCTTCTAATTTGACAACCACACCCATGTAGACTGCACCAGTGAATTCCAACTTTTATTGCCATTAAATTTGTGACCCTCATTTAACGAAATTTAATCAATTTTACTCGACTTCGTGGCTTTTTACTCCCGTGCTAATGCCATTTCTCTGTTTTTAATTCCCAAGCCAGCATGTTATACCTTAAATATTTCATGCTTCCTTTGCATTTTCCCAGTCCCCAAAATTGCCTGCCTACAACGCAGAGTTCCATGCAATATACCTGGAATTAAAATTTGAAGATAACCGCTTGGGTCGGCCGGTCGGTGATTCCAATTCCCGCTCTCAAATCCTGAAGTTCCGAGGAGGGTATTAGCCTAGAGCCTGAGAGCGATATCCGAGGGTTAGCACCTCCACTCTGAAAATCACACTGCAGCAGTTTGAGTTCGAATAAAATAAACTTTATAGCTGCCAAACCCAGCCAGTTACTTTTTCTATTGCATAAATTTAACTTTCATTTGCTTCTAAAAATTTTCAGTTTTTTTCAAATGTAACTTTAGTTATTTCAATTTGAAGAAACACAATGCGGCACCAAATGTATCGTCATGAGCACATTGCTCACGCATCTCCTGCAGTTCAGTACAGAAAAACTACAGAAAGTAGAGAGTTTATGCAACGCAGTCACTAGTGACGGAAGAAATCACATTGACAGCTCTTCATTGTTTATGCCACAGAACTCGCCTGTTTGATCTTCAGCATCAAATATCAGAAAAAAGAGTGACGCCAATTCCACTTCCGCATAGCAGTGGAATGAGTTTTGTTGTCCTGAGAGAACGCGCAGTAAAATGAAATATGAATCTTTGAATCCGCCGCCAAAATCTATGGTCAAATAAAGAATGCGTGCCTCAGGTGTGTCCAAGATTCGGTCCAACTGACAATGAGTGCGTAGTACGGTCTACGGTGTACAAAAAATTTCAAGAGTGGCAAAAAACTGAACGGATTGATAAAGAGATACATAGGTACTCAAACAGGAAAATACGCATCGGTTTTTTGTACGATATTGTTTGATTCTAATATCAAACACTATCATGAATACCTTAACGAAATTATTTTGTTAAGTATACAAGTAATCTCTGTTTCTCTGTCCAGCAGCTGTCACACGTTAGAACACACCCAAATGAACACAGTCGGGCATTAGGCTACCTTAGTATGTGAGAGAAAATTTGCAACAAGCCAACAACGATCACGTTACAGTTTCTGGCTTGCTTGCTCACATCACATGTTGGTAACCATGACACCAGTGCCATGTAACTCCATGGTGACGCATACGTTACAAACCTTGGCCCGCTGCAGACGATAGTCTTTTGTCCTGTGTTTTCGCTTCACCGCGTTCGAATGCGTTGCTGTGTTTTTCTAAACAACAAAAAAGAGCACTGCTCTCTGAGACGACACTTGCTAAAAATTTGGAAAGACACAAGACACTGCACTAGTGACACGAGCTAAGATAGAGAATACGACGGTAGACATATTGGTAGACACACAGTTGGGTTCGCACGGACAGTACGGAACGCAGTAAAGTGAAAACACAGGACAAAAGACTATCGTCTGCAGCGGGCTTTAGATCGTCATTTGGTAGAATAGACACAGTATTTACTATTTAGATAAACATATGTTACAATTGAGAAAACCTTAAAGTTTATTTAAATACTGCATATATTCTACCAAATAGCTTACTAAAGGGGATGCAAGATATGCGCCACCCGTTGGACATTTCCTACTGCGTCATATCTCGCTAAGTTTGAAATCTTTACGATTATTGCTCTTGTCTATAGCAATGATGAAGTAACGTTGCTGGCTCAGCGGGCCAAGAAACAATGATGATGATCTGAGATGCACATAAAAGCTGTGCGTGCATGTATCTATCTGTGTATGCGTTACAAGGACTGCCATTTAAAGGTCGCAGTGTTCTTCAAAACGAAATTTTTTATGCAAGTTGCGCAGTAGCTAGTGTCTCTATAGACATCCCAAAAGTGTACCTTAGATGCGGTTGGAGCATCGACACGAGGGGCGCTGGTGTCGCTTTAAAGAGTAACTTTAAATGTAGCTCATAGAAGAAGCGCACATATGCTTCACAACATGCTTAAACATTAACACCATTCATTGAGCATTAGAAACGTCTTACCTTTCAATACTGTCAATGAAAAATTACGATAACCTATTTTACTATATACGTCAAGTTTCTCCATGCGCCGCCATATTTAAACGGCGTGGCGTTTGTTTACGAACGAGCAGTGTTTGCCTCATCGACACTAGAGGGCGTCAGCAACTGGAACCGAAATTTCTGCCCACACTTTCTAATCTTATAATATTCCAACTTGTGGGCTCGGAAGTGCGAATGTCGATGCCGATTTATCACTTTTGGTGGTCTGTCAGTAGGAGAAAACCGGTGGCACTTTTCTGTAGTGGAAACGTTGACGGTGCTCATCTCTCGTGTTATTTGAAATTGAAGAACAAGCAGGCCAGTGGAGTGCAGCCTGGACACAGGCAGGTGTGAAAAATGAGAGCTGTCGGTGTCACTTCTTTGCTTTCATTTTTAACAGCGAGGCCAATGAGGTTGTATGGGCGAGGGACAGGTATTGCTTGCCTGGATTGTCTCAAGCTTCTGCTGAGAAGCATTAGGCCGCGGCCACACCGGCGAGACAAGCGACGCGCAACGCGACAAATTTATTGCACGACAAAATGTAACGAAGGATACTGCAGTCTGCTGCCCCCACCGCCGCAACTGCGATGCCTCGTGACACCCGTGCATTGCTGCAACACGACTCCCGGAAAAATCACATTGCGTCGCTTGCTGCTTCAATTGGGCGGCGGCCTTAGGTAGAGGAGAAAATTCATCAGTTGATCGGCTACGGATCCGTTGCTTTAGCGACATTTTAAAATCGTAGCTATACAGGTGTCTGACATACTTGTATATGTTAGCATGGGTACTAGCCTGTACTTTTCCCCACAGAGTATATTGGTTCTTCTCTCAAATCTCATAATGCTCAGGTTGAGTAGAACTCACGGGAAGAAACAGGAAATATATTCTTCAGAAGAGTACAAGCAGAAGAGTGAAGGAAAAACGAATTTCGTTCAAGTAAATACTTTCTGCCTTCAATTAATGACGACGTAAGCCACTGCTGGCTAAATAAGACTTAGGTGAAAGCTTTGTGTTTATTACTATCAAAACCACTGCAATGGTTCAGTTTCAGAAACACAGAGTTCCATAAAGCTGCCATTCGTCAGGCTCCTTGAAATGAGGCATTGACTCGCATTTCGACTGAGTAAGTCGAAGGAAATTCCAAGCCAGTTCAGTTATGCATTAACAGGAGCTCTGGGTCCGTTCAGACCACGCCAATGTTCGGCACGAAACAACAACTGGAGGCCAGCGTCTGCTGACACGAATATAAATTCATGCAAGTTCAAACAGCTCACAAGAAGCGCTAGTGAAATGTTTAGATGCGTGGAGCGGCTGGCACTGAAGGTTGGAACGCCGGCGCTCACGCACTGGTCAGGATATTCCCTGGAATACGGAGGGAATGACTCTCCCCCCCTACTTCCCTCTCATCCCTTCTTCTTCCCACCGTCATCCCCTTGCCGTTGAGATACCACATCATCACCTAACGGGCATGACAGTTATGATGGACAAGATAGTAAACAAACAGCGTCTGCACGCATCCCAGAGCCAACTCGACGGTACTCAGGGATGGTGACAACAAGTCACTCCTATCCAGTTCACTTCAAGATAGAGTCACGTCTTAATACACAACATGGAGAATAATAGAATTACTCATTTCACCAACTAGCCCTTCTTTCGACTTTCAGTGTAAGTTCAGTATTACAATTACTTCGTCAATAAACCGCCTTAGAACATTCATTCAAATTAGAGAATCACTCAGCAGCTTTTGTTAAATTGTTACAACATTAAAACTGTGAAATTTATTGGTTCACTTAGTAAGGCTCCTCATACATTTTATAAATATCATAAAGTTAATATCTAAACACTTCACTCCGTGAAGGTGAATGAACGCAGACAGATGAAATAATATATATAAACTGCAGGGTTACCGGCAGAAAACAACCCGGACCTGAGATATAACAAAGGACCTAACGGCACCGCGGACGCAGCAAATGATGTTTGTGCTACGGAATTATTCAAGAACAGAAAGGCTTGTGGCGGAGCCACAGTGGCTCAAGAGGGTAACAATTAGCACGCAGCAAGGCAACAATGACTGGCAAGTCAGTCTGCATGCAGCGGGAAGAGACAGTCTGCATAATTGTGGTGATACGACACAACAGAACTTAATGTAGCCTAGAGATTTTGTTCGACAAAAAAAAAATGTTGACGGCACAGAAAAAACAAAAAACTCATGGAAGCCCCGACACAAAAATTATAATTAATGTATTTAGCATATTGGTAAAAAATCGCTTGAAACCCCCAGCAGAAAAACTATTTTATCGGCTTGCACAGTAAAAATATATGTCTCTAAAAATTTTTTTCAAAGAAACACAAAAATCTCAAAATAATTTAAAATTTTATCGATTGACAGTAAACAAAGCTCCAAATTAACACAGTCGGAAAAAGGGCAATATAGAATCAATTTTTCCTTTTTTCGTATCCTTGCGTAGTCCTGCATCGCCTTCTTCGCCTAATTCCGGCCCTCTTATACCTACATCTGCAGCGTACGCATATTGATTACTTTATGACGTACCTACGTAATACCATAATGGATGATTTATTTTCTACTGCCGAATCTCCACCGAAACGATACAATGACCCAAAAGAACTAAATGGTAGCCAAATATTGAACAAATTTTATGTGGTCAATATTCAAGGCCTCTACACAATAAAAACTACAGAAAGCAACTCATACTTAGAGACATTATAGGTCAAGCAAATACGCTCTTCCAGCAATTACTGAAACACACCTGAATGAGAGCATTTGTGATGCTGAGGTCAAAATGGAAAACTATACTTTGCACAGGTGTGACCGCGAAAACCGTATATGAGGTGGAGTAGCGTTGTATGTGAAAGAACAGCTTGGCACACACGTTCTACTGAAATTCTCAAATATCATGTGTGAAATTCTAATCGTAAAAATAGAAGAAATTAAACCGGTTTGTGTGGTGTGTTATCGACCACCGAATTGTGCTTCTGAGAATTTTGCGGAGCTGCTCGACAAAATTCAAACAAATTGCATTAAACTTGAAAGTAAGTACAGTGTAATCATTACAGGTGACTTCAACTTTCCATTCCTAAAATGGCTACATCCAGACGTGCCTGATGAAACAGGTAGCTTTATTTTTAACAAAAAGTTTTCGTACACAGTAAAGGTGAGAGAACAAGCACTATATTTACTCCAGGTAATGGAACAACTTTCATTAGTACAGATGATTTCTTCGCCAACAAGGACAGACAACATCATAGCCCTCCTCTTTTTACAGAACACCCAATTTATAAACGACATCAGCACCCAAGATACAGCTTTATCTAATCACAAACTCATTGATATCACAACCCAGTTCAGTATCTATGGTGCGAATGGCTTGAAGAATAACGGGCAAAATAGCATAAATAGTCTTCGAGATTTAAATGCTTTCAATAATGAAATAAATTGGGAAGGTTTGAACGATGAGCTGCAGTCTGTGAACTAGGACACTCTTCTAAGTGACTACTTGAAGTGAAACAATGACCGAAATCTTCGAAAAAATTCTGTAGGAAAAGTGAGTGAAGTAGCTCCCACCGACAAAGAGGAAATGTCTTGAAAATCGCCACCATAAATTCCGCAAAAGCTTACTAAAGAAAACCGCACGATTGATCAAATGCCAAACGACATATGTATTACAGCGACAATTTGAATGCCGGTGGAAACTGGAACAGATTGAACATAAACTTGCAAAATCTCATGATGAAGAGAAACAGGAAAAAGAACAACAACAACAAGCCATCAAGAAGATAAAAGAAAACATTATGATAATTCTTCTTTGATGCATCAAACTACTCGTCTCTGAAAACAAAAATAGGACCATTATGGGACGAAAATGGAATCGTGACTGATAACGATCAGGAGTTGAGAGAAATACTGAGATGACAATACTAAAAAGTTTTTAACAAAGAGACCAGTAACCCTGATGTTCAAGTATCAGAAAGTAACTTATAACTACATAATGGATTTTGAATTCACAAAACTAAGCATTAATGAAATTAGCGGAAATAGTGCTTTAAGACCAGATAATGTTCCGGCAAAAATCCTCAAAATGTGCAAGCTAAGCGTTTCTTACCCGCTCTACTTCATGTGGTGCAAATCATTAGACGATGGTGTTGTGCCAAGAACTTGTAAACACGCAATCATTGCCCCAATCCCCAAAACTGGAACTAGTACAGATCCAGCTAACTATAGAGTGAAATCCGCAGCCGTCGCCCTGGCAAGACGTGGATAACATGGCTCCGTGTGTTTTCGCCAAAGTGCTTCTAGACCTTACAGCGGGAGAGTGTTAACTTAAACCTATAGATGCGTGAATACATAGTGCATCGTGACATGTTGTTAACAGTGCTGTACTNCCTATCGCCCCTCTTGCGGTAACTGCGCCATATAACGTCGATACGTAACTGTGCGAAGGTTGAAATGCAGTAGCGGAAGTCTGGACAGGTAAGTGCAACTGCAATTAAGACTGCTGCAACATCAACGAATGATTTATATCTAAGTGTTACGTTTTTATAATTTTACAGCCACACGAGGGGAGACTGCACCAGTGGATTCCAACTTTTATTGCCATTAAATTTGTGACACTCATTCTACGAAATTTAATCAATTTTGCTCGATTTCGTGGCTTTTTACTCCCGTGCTAATGCCATTTCTCTGTTTTTTAATTCCCATGCCAGCATGTTATACCTTAAACATTTCATGCTTCCTTTGCATTTTCCCAGTCCCCAAAATTGCCAGCCTACAACGGAGGATTCCATGCAATATACCTGGAATTAAAATTTGAAGATAACCGTTTGGGTCGGCCGGTCGGTGATTCCAATTCCCGCTCTCAAATCCTGAAGTTCCGAGGAGGGTATTAGCCTCGAGGCGATATCCGAAAGTTTGCACCTTTCCACTCTGAAAATCACACTGCAGCAGTTTGAGTTCGAATAAAACAACTGATATAATAAAATAAACTTCATAGCTGCCAAACCCAGCCAGTTACTTATTCTATTGCATAAATTTAACCTTCATTTGCTTTTAAAAATTTGCATTTTTTTTTTTTTCAAAAGTAACTTTAGTTATTTCAATTTGAAGTAACACAATGTAGCACCAAATATAGGTATCGTCATGAGCACATTGCTCACGCATCTCCTGCAGTTCAGTACAGAAAAACTACAAAAAGCAGAGAGTTTATGCAACGCAGTCAATAATGACGGAAGAAATCACATTGGCAGCTCTTCATTGTTCATGCCACAGAACTCGCCTGTTTGATCTTCAGCATCAAATATCAGAAAAAAGAGTGACACTAATTCCACTTCCGCAGAGCAGTGGAATGAGTTTTGTTGTGCTGAGAGAACGCGCAGTAAAATGAAATATGAATCTTCGAATCCACTAAAATCTATGGTCAAATAAAGAATGCGTGCCTCAGGTGTGTCCAAGATTCGGTCCAACTGGCAATGAGTGCGTAGTACGGTCTACGGTGTACAAAAAGTTTCAAGAGTGGCAAAAAAAAATGAACGGATTGATAAAGAGATATATAGGTAATCAAACAGGAAAATACGCATCGGTTTTTTGTACGATATTGTTCGATTCTAATATCAAACACTATCATAAATACCTTTACAACATTATCTTATTAAGTATACAAGTAATCTCTGCTTCTCTGTCCAGTAGCTGTCACCCGTTAGAACACACCCAGATGAATACAGTCGGGCATTAGGCTACCTTAGTATGTGAGAGAAAATTTGCAACAACGATCACGTTACAGTTTCTGGCTTGCTTGTTCACATCACATGTTGGTAACCAGGACACCAGTGCCATGTAACTCCATGGTGACGCATACGTTACAAACCTTGGCCCGCTGCAGACGATAGTCTTTTCTCCTGTGTTTGCGCTTCACCGCGTTCGAATGCGTTGCTGTGTTTTTCTAAATAACAAAAAAGAGCATTGCTCTCTGAGACGACACTTGCTAAAAATTCGAAAAGATACAAGACACTGCACTAGTGACACGAGCTAAGATAGAGAATACGACGGTAGACATTTTGGTAGACACACAGTTGGGTTCGCACGGACAGTACGGAATATTCGAACGCTGTAAAGTGAAAACACAGGACAAAAGACTATCGTCTACAGCGGGCTTTAGATCGCCATTTGGTAGAATAGACACAGTATTTACTACTTAGATAAACATATGTTACAATTGAGAAAACCTCAAAGTTCATCTAAATACTGTATATATTCTACCAAATAGCTTTCTAAAGGGAATGTAACATGTGCGCCACCCGTTGGACATTTCCTACTGCGTCAAATCTCGCTAAATTTGAAGTGTTTACGATTATTGCTCTTGTCTATAGCAATGATGAAGTAACGTTGCTGGCTCAGCGGGCCAAGAAACAGTGATGGTGTCACTATCTGAGATGCACATAGAAGCTGTGCGTCTGTGTCTTTATCTGTGTATGCGTTACAAGGACTGCCATTTACAGGTCGCAGTGTTCTTCAAAACGAAATTTTTTATGCAAGTTGCTCAGTAGCTAGTGTCTCTATAGACATCCCAAAAGTGTACCTTAGATGCGGTTGGAGCATCGACACGAGGGGCGCTGGTGTCGCTTTAAAGATTAACTTTAAATGTAGCTCATAGAAGAAGCGTACATGTGCTTCACAACATGCTTAAACATTAACGACATTCATTGAGCATTAGAAATGTCTTACCTTTCAATATTGTCAATGTAAAATTACGAAAACCTATTTTACTATTTACGTCAAGTTTCTCCATGCGCCGCCATATTCAAACGGCGTGGCGTTAGTTTACGTACGAGCAGTGTTTGCCTCATCGACACTAGAGGGCGTCAACAACTGGAACCGAAATTTCTGCCGGCACTTTCTACTCTTGTAATATTCCAACTTGTGGGCTCGGAAGTGCGAATGTCGATGCCGTTTTATCACTTTTGGTGGTCTGTCAGTAGGAGAAAAGCGGTTGCGCTTTTCTGTAGTGGGAACGTTGACGGTGCTCATCTCTTGTGTTATTTGACATTGAAGAACAAGCAGGCCAGTGGAGTGCAGCCTGGACACAGACAGGTGTGAAAAATGAGAGCTGTCGGTGTCACTTCTTTGCTTTCATTTTTAACAGCGAGGCCAAGGAGATTGTATGGGCGAGGCACAGGTATTGCTTGCCTGGTTTGTCTCAAGCTTCTGCTGAGAAGGATTAGGTAGAGGAGAAAATTCATCAGTTGATCGGCTACGGATCCGTTGCTTTAGCGACATTTTAAAATCGTAGCTATACAGGTGTCTGATATACCTGTATATGGTAGCATGGGTACTAGGTACTAGCCTGTACCTTTTACCCACAGAGTATATTGGTTCTTCTCTCAGATCTCATGATGCTCAGGTTGAGTAGAACTCACGGGAAGAAACAGGAAATATATTCTTCAGAATAGTACAAGCAAAAGAGTGAAGGAAAAACGAATTTCGTTCAAATAAATACTTTCTGCCTTCAATTAATGACGCCGTAAGCCACTGCTGGCTAAATAAAACTTGGGTAAAAGCTTTGTGTTTATTACTAATAAAAACAACTGCAATAGTTCAGTTTCAGACACACAGAGTTCAATAAAGCTGTCATTCGTCAGGCTCCTTGAAATGAGGCACTGAGTCACATTTCGACTGAGTAAGTCGAAGGAAATTCCAAGCCAGTTCAGTTATGCATTAACAGGAGCTCTGGGTCCGTTCAGACCACGCCAAAGTTCGGCACGAAACAACAACTGGAGGAGGCCAGCGTC
Organism: Parhyale hawaiensis; assembly: GCA_001587735.2. NCBI lineage: Eukaryota > Metazoa > Arthropoda > Malacostraca > Amphipoda > Hyalidae > Parhyale > Parhyale hawaiensis. Next base: position 18,239,145 of record LQNS02278083.1, read on the forward strand.
TGCTGACACGAATATAAATTCATGCAAGTTCAAACAGCTCACAAGCAGCGCTAGTGAAATGTTTAGATGCGTGGAGCGGCTGGCACTGAAGGTTGGAACGCCGGCAGTCACGCACTGGCCAGGATATTCCCTGGAATACGGAGGGAATGACTCTCCCCCCCCCCCTACTTCCCTCCCATCCCTTTTTCTTCCCACCGTCATCCCCTTGCCGTCGAGATACCACATCATCACCTAACGGGCATGACAGTCTTGATGGACAAGATAGTAAACAAACAGCGTCTGCACGCATCCCAGAGCCAACTCGACGGTACTCAGGGATGGTGACAAACAAGTCACTCCTATCCGGTTCACTTCAAGATACAGTCACGTCTTATTACACAACATGGAGAATAATAGAATTACTCATTTCACTTACTAGCCCTTCTTTCGACTTTCAGTGTAAGTTCAGTCTTACAATTACTTCCTGTCAATAAACCGGCTTAGAACGTTCATTTAAATTAAAGAATCACTCAACAGCTCTTCTTACAACATTAAAACTGTGAAATTTATTGGTTCACTTAGTGAACCTCCTAATACATTTTATAAATATCATAAAGTTAATATCTAAAGAATTCACTCCGTGAAGGTGAACGAACGCAGACAGATTAAAATATGTATAAACTGCAGGATTACCGGCAGAAAATAACCCGGACCTGAGATATAACAAAGGACCTAACGGCACCGCAGACGCAGCAAATGATGTTTGTGCTACGGAATTATTCAAGAACAGAAAGGCTTGTGGCGGAGCCACAGTGGCTCAAGAGGGTAACAATTAGCACGCAGCAAGGCAACAATGACTGGCAAGTCCGTCTGCATGCAGCGGGAAGAGACAGTCTGCATAATTGTGGTGATACGACACAACAGAACTTGTAGCCTAGAGATATTGTTCGATAAAAAAATGTCGATGGTACACAAAAAAGAAATAACTCATGGAAGCTCAGATAGAAAAATTATAATTAAGGTATTTAGCATATTGGTAAGAAATCGCTCGAAACCCCCAGCAGAGAAATTATTCTATCGCCTTGCACAGTAAAAATGTATGTCTCTAAAAATTTCAAGGAAACACGAAAATCTCAAAATAATTTATAATTATATCGATTGGCAGTAAACAAAGCTCCAAATTAACATAGTCGGAAAAAGGGCAATATAGAATCATTTTTTCCTTTTTTCGTATCCTTGCGTAGTCCTGCACCGCCTTCTTCGCCTAATTCCAGCCCTTTTATACCTACATCTGCAGCGTATGTATATTGATTACTTTATGACGTACCTACATAATACCATAATGGATGATTTATTTTCTACTGCCGAATCTACCATCGAAACGATGCAATGACCTAAAAGAACTAAATGGTAGCCAAATATTGAACAAATTTTATGTGGTCAATATTCAAGGCCTCTACACAATAAAAACTACAGAAGCAACTCATACTTAGAGACCTTATAGGTGAAGCAAATAGGCTCTTCCAGCAATTACTGAAACACACCTAAATGAGAGCATTTGTGATGCTGAGGTCAAAATGGAAAACTATACTTTGCACAGGTGTGACCGCGAAAACCGTAAATGCGGTGGAGAAGCGTTGTATGTAAAAGAACTGCTTGGCTCACACGTTCTACAGAAATTCTCGAATATCATATGTGAAATTCTAATTGTAAAAATAGAAAAAAATTAAACTGGTTTGTGTGGTGTGTTATCGACCACCGAACTGTGCTTCTAAGAATTTTACGGAGCTGCTCGACAAAACTCAAGCAAATTGCAGTAGACTTGAACGTAAGTACGGTGTAATCATTACAGGTGACTTCAACTTTTCATTCCTAAAATGGCTACATCCAGGCGTACCTGATGAAACAGTTAGCTTTACTAAAAAAAAAATCGTACACAATAGATGAGAGAGAACAAGCACTATCTTTACTTCAGGTAATGGAACAACTTTCATTAGTACAGATGATTTCCCCGCCAACAAGGAAAGACAACATCATAGCCCTCCTCTTTTTACAGAACACCCAATTTGTAAACGATATCAGCACCCAAGATACAGCTTTGTCTAATCACAAACTTTTTGATATCACAACCCAGTTCAGTATCTATGATGCGAATGGCTTGAAGAATAATGGGCAAAATAGCATAAATAGTCTTCGAGATTTAAATGCTTTCAGTAATGAGATAAATTGGGAAAGTTTGAACGATGAGCTGCGGTCTGTGAACTGGGACACTCTTCTAAGTGACTCTACCTGAAGTGAAACAATGACCGAAATCTTCGAAAAAATTCAGTAGGAAAAGTGAGTGAAGTAGCTCCCACCGACAAAGAGGAAATGTCTTGAATATCGCCACCATAAATTCCGCAAAAGCTTACTGAAGAAAACCGCACGATTGATCAAATGCTTAAAGACATATGTATTACAGCGACAAATTGAATGCCGGTGGAAACTGGAACAGATTGAACATAAACTTGCAAAATCTCAGGATGAGGAGAAACAGGAAAAAGAACAACAACAACGAGCCATCAAGAAGATAAAAGAAAACAGTAAGTATGATAATTCTCCTTTGATGCATCAAATTACTCGTCTCTGAAAACAAAAATAGGACCAATATTGGACGAAAATGGATTCGTGACTGATAACGATCAGGAGATGAGAGAAATACTGAGATGTCAATACTAAAAAGTTTTTAACAAAGAGACCAGTAACCCTGATGTTCAAGTATTAGAAGTAACTTATAACTACATAATGGATTTTGCATTCACAAAACTAAGCATCAATGAAATTAGCGGAAATAGTGCTTTAAGACCATGATGTTCCGGCGAAAATCCTTAAAATGTGCAAGCTAAGCATTTCTTACCCTCTCTACTTCATGTGGTGCAAATTATTAGACGATGGTGTTGTACCAAGCACTTATAAACACGCAATCATTACCCAAATCCCCAAAACTGTGCGAAACACAGTGCGAGGGAAAGAATGTGAACGTAATATACTTAGATTTTCCTGAGGCTTTTGATAAGGTTGACCACGAAATTCTAATGTTAAAATTTCCCGCATGTTTATCCGTGAAAAAATATCTTCGGTGGCTCAGAGCATTTCTGTCAAATAGAACTCAAAGTGTAATGGTTAACAACACAGAGTCATCAAGACAGCCGGTACTCAGTGGAGTACCACAAGGCACCGTGCTTGGGCCTGTTCTCTTCCTTATCATGATCAATGCAATGGGGTACGGATGTAACTATACAGTCCCTTCGTCATTTGCTGACGATGCACGAATACCAGCTGCAGTGCAATCTATGGACGAAGTGCTGTGCGAGCAGCGAGATTTGGAAAACATCTGTCGGTAACAAATAATATGACCTTTAATGAAACAGTATTCGAACTGCAAAGATACGGAAAGAATCAAACACTCTTTGAATCCACACTATATAGCATATACCACGAGCGATGGGCATGAAATTGCAATGAAGACAGTTTCAAGAAACCTCGGAGTGAGAATGCAAGAAGATCCTACCTTCGAAGAACATATAGGAGTGGATGGGTTTTACGAACTTTGTCTTGAAGCGAAGTAGATGTAATGCTCACACTATGGAAACAGGTAATTCTCCCGAGAATAGAATACTATTCTCTACTTTGGATGCCGAGTACTAGAAAAAAGCTAGAATAACTTGAAGCTATCCAGAGATCGTTCACGGCCAGAATTTGAGGCATGCATGAGTTCGATTACCACAAACGACTTAGCTGTTTACAATTATATTCAATACAACGAAGATCCGAGCGATTTACAATCATATATATTTGAAAAATTCTGGAACGTACCACTGTGAATGTGAGCCAGCAGATTGTCGCCCGACACAAGAACCGGAATGACTTGTGATATCCGCATCCCAAGCAGAGATGGTGGAAAAGCTGTTGCCACAAAATATTCTAATAGCTTCACCATGCGGGCATCAAGATTGTTCAACAAAATGCCTTGGCATATTCGAAACGCCACTGATATCAAAATTACAGAGTTCAAAAATTGGCTGGATTCTTATCTAAGAAGAATACCAGATAGACCAGCGGTCAGCGGTTACGTGCGCTGTGGAGATAGTTCGCTGCTGGCTCTTCTTTGGTCGCTAACTACGGTCCCACAGAAGACACACAGCAGAGTGACTCCACACACGTGGAGTGATTTGAGGAACGTCACCTGGGCTTCTTCCGAAGACCTACAAGGTAAGGTACTGATCTTGTATACATCTTATCGTAGACATGTATAGCCCCGTATGCTACATATTGGATACATGTCATATCCTACCTTCCTCTGTACCCTACCCCCCACGTATAGCACTGCTGAATATACTGAATTTAGTATTTAAAATGGTACACTAAATATACTACTCTTTGGTATTGTTCGTACCAATGCACGTCCCATGCTAACATGACTTTAAGTATGTATTACAGTGTGCCTCTCTCTTGTATCACTGATGTAATTTATGCTTGCTTAACATATAACAAAAGCTACGAAGAGAAGCGACAGTATTATGTACATACAGTTTAAGAATTCTCAGAAGACTGTACGTGATAGCCTGATAGCTCGTCTACATCAACTACAATGTTTACCAAGCAGTAGCTCTTACCCATAATTTTCTCTTCCCGTGTCAACAATTACGTAAATTTGCGTCCTGGGAAGCTCAAGAATAGAATGTACAGCTAAGGCAAACTACAACGGCAACAACGGTTAAATAATACTAGTAACCAAGACCGAGCACGTCCGCTGCCTGAAATTCTGAAGCTCCTCAAGTGCCTTGAGAAAAGGAAGCAAATTGGGCGCATCCGTTCCCATTGCCGTTACTTTTGTATCGAGTTAGCGCCTCATAACATGTAGGAAATTATTGCCAAAGTAGGAGATTTTGACAGCAAATTCAGTAGTTAAAGAGTCACATCTTGTTGAAACAAAAAAAAAATCAATTTCGCTGCAAACAGTTTTATCTATTGATTAGGTTATCAATAATATTCGAACTTATTACTTAAAAAGAAAATAACCACGTTTCAATCCAGAGATATGTAT
>LQNS02278083.1:18251214-18261664 GCA_001587735.2 Parhyale hawaiensis
ATTGTATTGATATTGTGGAGGCGTCAGCACGGTGGCGATAAGTGCCATTGTCTGAGGCCTCCCCGGGAAATGAAATTCGCGTATTTCTGCGGCACTCAGGACTGCCTGGATTCTCCGGGGCCATCGTTTCTTATTCGGTCTGCGAGATGCTACGGTCTCCAAGGACTTGGTGTGTGTATGCGGGTGGGCACAGGAGCAAAACTGGGACATGCACGCCTGTTGCTGATTGTAAAGTCAGATGGCTCATGATGTGATAACACCAAGTGTTGAAGGCTGAAACTGACGCGGATTCAAGCTCAAATTGTCAAATCATCATCTTTTGATGTAAAACAAGGAGAAGGTTAAAATTTTACATAGTTAACTTTTAACGCATGGACAAATCAAGGCTAAAATGATCACATCCTCAACTTTCAACGTAAGAACAAAAGAAGGCTAAAAGTGTCACATCTTCAACTCTTGACCAGTGATCAGATGTAGACCAAACATGTTGCAATACCCACGGTTAACATATGAACAGATGAAGGCTAATGTTGTTACAGAGTTAACATGTTACACCTGAGCGGACAACGATGAAAAAAAATACAATTGAGACAAACCTTTAACTAATTAGGTCTAAACAGATGACGAAACCTTCGCCCTGGAAATCTAAACATCTCCACAAATGTTGCAATAATGTATATATTGCGTATTACAATACGGATACCGCAATCATTTTGATAACAAAAAGCCAGTCAGTGCGACTGAAAGTATTTAATTTTACTGCTGTCTAATGTAGAAGCGAACAAAACCCAAAGAAATTTTTTGAAATATGGAAGACACTGCTACTTTTATTTCATGCAAGTGGGTATGGTGTATATAATAATCAAAGTTAAATGCAGCTTTTAATTCACTTACAACACGGAAAAAAGTTATTTTTTTACCTTCGAAATTAAATTTTACAGAGTGAAGCATCTCAGCATCTAATTTGTAGAAGCAGTATTTATTTTTTATAGTCATCCCGGGATTGCCCTATCGAACAAGATGGATGTATCCAAGCCGCAGCATGTTACCATACACAAGAAGTCCTGAAATGATAATAATTTTAATTTCAACTAGAGCAGGCACTCCAAGAGCGCATAGCTCCGGCAAGCGAGGTAATGTTAACGAAAAATCTAAACTGGTCCTGAAACTACGATATCACGTTTATTTTTAACAAATTTTGGTCATTTGTGCCTCTTGACAGCACAGCAGCTTCTGTGATTTTCATCAAGATCCGTCCATAATAATTATATTATTGTCACGCATTTTGAAAAACAGTCAAACACAAAAACGTACGAATCTATCACAACCAAAATTTAGCCATTTGTGTCTTTTAACATTTCCAAAAATTTTTGAATATTTTATGAAGATCCGTTCGTGCTAACAAAAATAAAATTTAACATAGCAACAAACAAACAAACGGACAAACAGATCAATACAAAAATTTGGTCATTGGCTCTTCGTAACATTCCTAACAATTTGTGCCAATTTCCATAATTTCTTGAGTAATGCTACAAAAAAAGAGGTAGACAAAAGGCTGACAGGATCTTCACCAAAAGTTAATCATCTGTTCATTCCAATATGCCTACATAACAATTCCTGTAAATTTCGTAAAGATCCGTCCATAACATATCGAGTTATCTTGGTGCCAGACAGACAATGAGTCAAAGTGGACAAAAACATAACCTCATTGGTGGAGGTCATTAAGAACCTAAACAGAATTTTTGACCACCCTAGAGGCTGATTTGCGGTTTCTGCTTCTGGGACGTTCCACAATTTTGCCAGGGAACCAACCAAGCCTTTACCCCGAAGTCAACCCATCCACGCAACGGCAACCCCACTTGACCAAGTCGGACCTGAGAAGCGCTCATCCGCAACGGTTTGCAAAAAGGATCAGCGATGGAACTTTTTGTTTCATGAAGACCGCGGCCGCCCGCAACTTACGAATGCAAGTTGGAAATCTTGCACAAGTCGGTCGCCATGTTTGGAAATACGCGGGCAAAAGAGCGTAAACTCTACGCTCCAGCGTGCGTAAAATGCGCAAAGAAATTTACAACCAAGTGTAGCACAGTTAGTTCCGGGTTTCACCAGCTTAAGAAGACGACGAGGAAATTGTATGCAATTGAATAAAAGGGGGACTATCCGTTTGATTACATGATAGGAGCTATATATGAACACATTAACTGAAGTCTAACAGACCGGATGCTCTATCAGTCTCTTGACGGAGAACAAAACCATAACTCCCTGAAGTCAATAAATCAAGACTTAAAGCTTTCGCGTGAAAGTAATATTCCAATAAAAAACGCTCTATGCGGGAGAAAAGAAGAGCCATGCAGAGTAAAAACAAAGCTCCAATGGAAAATCCATTACATACAGTACATGGAAGAGAGAAGTGCTATATATATGCAATGCCTAGACATAAGTATTTACAAGCTCTATTTTTTATGCAATTTAAAAAATTTAGGGACTGCTTTAGGATAATTAATAAAGGAAGTTTATATAACATATATATAATAGAATATTTTAACAGAACAGTCAAATGTCCATTTATAACAAGAAAATTTATCACAAGTAAAAGTAATGAGGGACATAAGTATTCGACCAAAATAAATATGATGTTGAATCTTTGATATTTAGTAGTAAAATTTCAATAAATTAGTTTGAAAATTATTCTAGAACGTTCACAAAACGTCTCGAAACCAATGCAATGTAAATAAACCACAGCCGGCGCAATCATTACCTCTCTAGACCTCGTTGAAATCGCGCACACTCTCACTACAATGCCCAAAGTTAAAGAAATCCCTGAAGGTACTCGTAAACGGATAATTCAACTTCTTAGTGAGGGATTAACTTATAGAGTAATAACAGACCGTTTCAATGTTCCATTTTCAACGGTTGGAGCAAAAAAATAGTCCGCAAGCATCAAGTGACTGGGGCGGTCTCCAACCTGCGAAGAGCTGGAGCTCCGCGTAAGATCATGGGTGATCCTCGACGCTACATGCTACGTAAAGTGACTAATGACCCCTTGACAACTCGCGCTGACCTTCAGAGTGAACTGACGTCTCAGGGACTGCATGTCAGCAAGAAAACTATTGTTATCGAATTGAACCGTACTGGCATTCAATCTTATACTCCCCGCAAAACTCCTCTTCTTACAGCAAAACATGTTAAGAGCCGCTTAACATTTGCCAAAGACCACCTGGACAAAGGAAATGAGTTTTGGGAAGGGGTTATATGATCTGACGAAACTAAAATAGAACTTTTTGGCCGAATCGAAGCTCGACACGTATGGAGGAAACGTGGTACTGCCTATGACCCCAAGAACACCATCCCCACCGTGAAGCATGGAGGGGCAGCATCATGGTGTGGGTTGCTTTACTGCCCATGGTGTTGGGGATCTTCATATCATTGATGGCAAGACGAATAGTTTCATGTACAGGGAGATATTAAAGAAGAAGATGCTTCCAAGTGTCAAAAAACTTTACGGACGGCGCAGGTGGACCTTCGAACAAGACAACGACCCCAAGCATACAGCGAATTTAACGAAAGAATTGTTTCAAAAGAAGACAATAAATGTTCTTCCATGGCCTAGGCAATCACCGGACCTTAATCCAATAGAAAATTTGTGGCATCGTTTTACATCTGGTGTCCACAAATGGTATCCCAAAGACCTTACTGAATTAAAGGTTATCTGCATTTAAGAATGGAAAAAAATACCATCAAGTGAATGTGAAAAGTTAATTTCCAGCTATAACAATCGTCTCCATGCTGTAATTGCCAATAAAGGTCACGCCGCCACCAAGTACTAATGTCATAATTTTTTTGGTCAAATACTTTTGTCCCTAATTACTTTCGCTTGTATTAAATTTTCTTGTTATAACTGTACAATTGACTGTTCTGTTTAAATATTTTATTATATATATGTTATTTAAGCTTCCTGTATTAATTATCCTAAAGCAGTCCCTAAATTTTTTTTTAAATACATAAAAAATAGAGTTGTGCAAATACTTATGTCTAGGCCCTGTATATGTATATATGACAAAACCAGTTCCAATTAACAACGGGAGGAGAAACGTGAATCTCTGCAGCATCCGACACTGCATCGAAATAAACAGTGACAACAATGGGAAACACAGTTCCAGTATTTAAGAAACCATTACACGGGAGAGGGAGCAGCGTAGCGCTTCTACATTAGACAATAAAAGAGTGACCACAAATGGGAAAGGCACAGTTCCAATTATTAAGACATTACACAGAAGAGGGAGGTGTACAGCGCTTTTACATTAGATAATAAACGAGTGACCACAAATGGGAAAGGCACAGTCCCAATTAAGAAGCCATTACACGGGAGAGGGAGAAGTGTAGTGCTTTAACATTTCGTCTCGGTATGCGGCAGCGCACGGGCACCACGGGCTCCAATTAGAGGGTCATAAGGTTGAAGAGCAACGCTGGGCTCGTCGGACCAGCAGAGCTGCAGCATCCAGTGGGAAGGTCATCATCATCTGCGCCCGCCGGACCCTCGCGCACCGATCAATGACACAGATAGGGTGCAGCTCTGAGTGCCCGCACTGGCCTTCGTCTCGTGATCGCTATATGGCTAAATAGTGCGGAAATTCATGCAGTAAACATACGCCAGAATAAACTAGAAGCGCTGGTAATCATTAAATTTAGCGGAAAGCACGCTGAAGTGGAAGTATAAATAGTGAACTGACCGTTTCATAGTCACTATGAGGCTGACTGGTTGAAGAGATCTGGAAGATGATTCATAAGCCCGAATGTATAACAGGCGTTGATGCTGTTTATACCTCAGAAGGGCAAGCATATTGGCTTCATCTGCGCAAGATATGATTACAGTGGCAGAGATTATCTCGCTGTCGCTATTAAACTAAATTACCAAGACGATTGAATATAGGACATGCTTTTCAGTAAACTGAAAATATAAATGCTCACTTTCAACCGAAATGGAGCAGAAATCAATTGTAGAACGCATAAAACTGGAGCATAGTCGGTACGCAGTATTTACACGGTAAAGTTTGCGCAGGACTTCCTCGTCTACGGCCAATTTTTGCATCAAAATGGCCCATTTCATCCGCAACTATGATGCCCTTATTAAGGTCTTGAAATTTTTCTTGTCTCTCATTACTGCAGACACTGGAATTATGAAAAAATGTTGGTGAGCTAGAAGACATAAAAGTATATTTATTTGGGATCACATCACTGTAAAATTTCCTAGAAAATTGCTAGTTTTTAAGAATAACATTGGCATTAACAGAAGCGAGTATATGACATAAAATTACGAAAAGTGTACTTTGCCTTAGCCAACGCTTCCGTTGTATAATATTATATCCAAGATAAGTGCACAGAGGTGTGCAAGGAAGAACCTCTTCAAAATAATTAACTGTATTACGATGAGCTCAATTTGAGATACCTCCCAAATTAGAGTATTCCAAGGCAAAAATGGTCATGCTTAGAGCAACATCTTTAGTTCTGGAAAGGAAGTCTTATGTGCGTAAACAAATGTATATTTGAACGGATATTTTATTCGAAAATAGCACCGTGACAATTATATCCCTAACGCGGATTACCTTCTAATCGTAATTCCATTTAAGGTCGACACTTTACTTCCAGGAACAACGTAGTGCAGCAGTCCAGCAAAAGCAGCATCAAGATAACTGTATCACGATTAACTCGTCCGCGATCATTTCAGAATTCAAAGGCAAAAACGGCCAATGATTAGAGCAAGATCTTAAGACCAGGGGTGCACGCCTTTTACGCGCCGTAATGGCGGCTCGAACGTCCAGTATTTCTTTAATACAAAGCTATCAGTTGCATCGATATGGAATTATTGCAAGGCCGAGCACACATTTTCATGGCGATGGGAACGTCGCGTGTAAAGGGAGAGGTGCTGAGGCACTTAGGCGGACCTTGGTGGAGTCCGGAAATTTTCACGAAAAGGGTTCAGTGAGAAAATAGACACAAAATTAACTCAGTACTAGAAATAGCATGTTAATTTCAATGAAGTTGTGTGCTTATAGAAAGATTCCATTGACGCAAATATGTAACAGAATTCCAGTGATAAGCATGAACACAAGGAATTGAGCACCGATAAAGCACTAATTGGGTTCAGTGACAAAATCACATAAAAAATTCGCTGATGAGAATGCACATTAAGATTTTTCCATGGACAAAAATACAAAAAAGAACTTCAGTGACAATTATAAACAAAAGGTTTTTCAGCACAAAAAATCCACAAAATGATGACAGAGATGATATAAATTATACAAAGGAATAGGTAACAAAAATAAGCGAGACCTCGAAGCACAATATATAATTATAACCACCATATCGCAAAAATGGAGCAAAATTATTTGACTAAGATACCGTATTCGAAGACCATCACCCGTTCTATTTTGAAAAAGAACATTGCAACTAGTGTATGAGAGCTGTGCTAAAATGGGAATAACAATAACTAGAGAAGCACTCCGGGAGCGCATGCCTCCGCTAAGGAAAGTAATAACGAAGAATTCAAATTGGTCTCGAAACAATGATTACCTTTTGTAATCACTAAAATTTGGGTCATTTGCGTCTTTTGACGTTGATACGAATCTAACGTAACTATTTGAGCCTTATTCTGACAAACACTAAGACAAGCATAACTTGAAACACACAAGCGGGCGAACGGTTCATCACCAAAATAGAGCCATTTGTGCCTTTTAACGTTTCTAGCAATTGCTGAAAATTTCTAGAAGATTTGTTCATGACTTTTTGAGTTACGTTACTGACAAACATAAAAATAAACATAGAAACCCACAAACAAACGGACTGAGAGATCATCAAAGGATCGAATTCGGATCAGGTGATCTTAGTAACATTTTCAGCAATTCCTGCAAGCGTCATAAGGCTCCATTCATAATTGTTTAAGTTATATTACCAGAAAAACAGGCAGCAACATCCGATCATTCTAAATGCCTAATTATTCCCCTGTAAATTTCATAAAAATCTGTCTATAGTTATAAAATTATCTTAGCGACAATCAAACAAACAGTCAAACAAAGAGACAAACTTCGACAAAAACATGACCTCCTTGGCGAAGGTAATAACCCATAAATGAGCAATAAGAACCTTTCATGTAAAAGTTGAAACGAATCAAATTACCGACCAAAAGCTCCTCCGTCCACTGGCTTCGAGCAGTTACTACAAGCGTCGCATCGAAAACTAGAACACGGCCATGTTCACGAAAAAGTCAAATTGGTCCTGAAAGCAGCTACGATACGACAGACAGATACGACACAGACAAATTTCAAGAAAGCCATCTTCAGTTGTTTACACCACATGGGCGGCGCAATATCATTCACTCCCGCCATACTCTTGCCCTGGAGAACCACAACCGTTATTCCCGTTAAAACAACGCCTGCTATTGCAGCAAAATAGAGAGGCGAACAATTGCAATTGCAGCCTGTTCATAAGCAGCAAATCAGGCACCGATTTGTCTAGTGTAGACGAGTCGACTCATTTGCGCTTTTTTATTCTTACGGACACTGAAAAGACCAGTGGAGAGATCGATGATCTACAAGAAGTTCGCCAAGATCGAGAGAGCATCGCCTCATCTCGTAAATGTTAAATGCCTACAAACCACGGCACAGATGTTAGGGCCGCGAGGCCGCGGGTTCATTTGAACTTCAGTACTTCATGAAATCCTTGATATTTTCTTACTGTCAACACTCTTAGCAACTCATCAGCAACTTGAGACATGATCGATGCACGTATGCGGACAACATGATCGAAAGGTCGGTTGAACCTATAACCTCCTGCATAGCGTGAGGGCTCAGTAAGACGGCCGTGTAGAGTTGATGTACCAAGAGACTAGACGTAATTACAATCTTGGAGCCGTACCTGTACTTTGAAGTGCATTGAAAAGTGAAGAGTTAAAGGTTTCGGGAGACTGCAATACAATAACAGAATAGAAAGCAAGGGAGTTGATTGCACCGTATAATGCCTTACATATATACAAAACTCTAGGAGATCATTTAGCTTTCAATGTTTAGCAACAAACTGGTGTAGCATTTACCGTCACAAGGTCACATTCGGTTAGGTAACATAGAGGGGCGTAAGCCCCGGCTGCTGTCTGGGAATGGGTCTGTTGGTCCGTCTACTGCCAGCTACCTATTCTAAATTTAGCCTTTGAGGTTTGACTTGTTCGAATCTTCAGACAGGTGCTCCGGCTTCGAGTTGTTGATTCTAGTTTTCGGCGTTGACTCTTAATCAGCCACCTGTGATACTTCCGTGGACAGAATCTTGCTCCGTAAAATGAATATTGCAGTTGGCTAAAAAAAAATCGGGCAGCTGCTAGCACTGCAACACGATTCAAAGTGACGAAGCCAAAGCTCCTGTTTGCAGTTCCGAACATGTCAAGTCGGGTGGGTAGAACATAGGTCGACTTCAACGGCCCAATGTAACGCGCCCTAAATCTCGCTAGCCTGCAGTGCGTTATCAGAGATCTGAGGTGATCATTATTTGTTTACAAGCGGAAGCTATGTAGAAGATCATTACACGCATGATACACAATTCATCTCTTCCATTAAATGATGTTGACAAATCAATCAATCTCTTGTGACTGTAGGCTGCGTATTTCCTAACAAATTCGACTCATTATAATTGGAACAAGGTTTCGCAGTGATAGCGTAAACCTTACATTCAATTATGTTTTGTGAGTCTAGGCACTTTTCATGGATACTCTGAGATTAAATCATTATCCGTTAGGCTCTACTGTGCTAGCCTTCTTATCGAAACCACCAAACTTCTAAGCAAGGGTTCCGCCAGAAGGCAATACTTTTGAAAGTACCAGTGCCACGAATACTCATTACATAGTATTTTATATACTCAACACTTCATGGTGAATTCTGGCATTCACGTAACGACAGGTGATATTACGAAATTCCGTATTTACAGAACGTGACATCAGTGAAGGCAGTTTCCCTAATGGCCAACAGACTCAACATTCTCAGCTGTCAAGGAAAAAGAAAACGAGACCTGAAAATGGGAAGAAACAGCAGCTTTGGGAGCGGATCCTTAATTGCGACGGTTTGCTTTTCGCGGCCCTGACACTGCCATAAAAAATTCAACAGCTGCTAGACGCCGTGGAGGCCGAACAGGACGGGAGGCGAAGCATCTCTGATTAAAGGTGCCTCGGCGACACGACGTGACTTGGAACAGTGGGCGCGACTACAGGCCTTCATGTTCCATGTACAGAGCCATGATGCAACTCCCAAATAGGAATTTTATGCCAATGACCAATACTATCAGATGGTCTGACCTATGCAGACAACGTCGCTTTATCTAATCGTTTCCAATTGGCCCGTGCAAATTGTCATAGCAAACAATTTTTGTGAGTTGTAGCACCTCATCAGCGTCGACACTTTGGAAAATTAAGCAGAATTTCCCAAACTCGTAGACTGACTGCTAAGTGGAAACCTCTTTAGCGTAACAGAAAAATGCACAGATATTACCTACCACAGAAACATAGTGCTTCCTGTCATTGGCATATGCATTACTGTTGTTCCTCTACCAAGGCAGCATACAGCTTCGCTGTACAATTATTGGTTGCCTGAGCGACTTTTATAGCGTTGGCCTGAAAAAACTGCTTCGATACAGAATACTTTTCATTTAGTTCATACAATAAGTCCATCAGCGGCCAACGTAATCTACAGCACTAGAAAGTTCTACCCAAAAACAGGTGAGATATCCGCATTGTGGTCATAAAATAACTTCAGGCAGACGAATGCAATCTAGCACTTGAAATTGCAGGTCCTTTGGTAACTGAGTTTTGGCATAAATATTTATTTGGACAAACCTACACAGACAACTTGTAATATAAAGTTGAGGATGAGGTTGTAATTAAGACCCGCTTGACTCTCAGCATCAGTACAAGAAGATGCTACATCTAACTTATACAAGAGTTTCATATGATGAACGAGTGCGAGTAACAAGAAGGAACTAGCTATGGATTTACCTATTCGCACATGTAGTTCGTAGTTCATGCCACCTTTCCCTAACAGAATTTCTGACCGTCCCGGAAATCGTTTTACGATTTTAGCGTCTCAGACAGCCAATAAATCTGCATCAATTGCCAGCGGGAACAATCTCAAGGCGACCAGCAAATCAGTTAACAGACTTGAAAAAATACGAAGATAACGGCCAGCCGAGGTGCAATAAAGCTAACGAGCCGCAGGTAAACAGCGTCCATTAATTTGGGAAACTCACGCAGCAAAACGCATTCGTGCTACACGAAATGCTCATTAAGAAGCACCAAGATAACGGCGAGACATGCGGCTGCAAGGGCAAAATAAGAGAAATCACCGGTAATGTGGCAACGGCGCTTCATAAAATAGATCAGTTTCCCATGTGGGCCTCACGCACTTACCGACGTGCTGAT
>LQNS02278083.1:18277497-18291600 GCA_001587735.2 Parhyale hawaiensis
GGATTTCATTGTATTGATATTGTGGAGGCGTCAGCACGGTGGCGATAAGTGCCATTGTCTGAGGCCTCCCCGGGAAATGAAATTCGCGTATTTCTGCGGCACTCAGGACTGCCTGGATTCTCCGGGGCCATCGTTTCTTATTCGGGCTACGAGATGCTACAGTCTCCAAGGACTTGGTGTGTGTATGCGGGTGGGCACAGGTACAAAACGGGAACATGCACGCCTGTTGCTGGTTGTAAAGTCAGAAGGCTCATGATGTGATAACACTAAGTGGTGAAGGCTAAAATTGACGCGGATTCAAGTTCAAATTGTCAAATCATAATCTTTTGATGTAAAACAAGGAGAAGGTTAAAATTACACGTAGTTAACTTTTAACGCATGGACAAATCAAGGCTAAAATGGTCACATCCTCAACTTTCAACGTAAGAAAAAAAGAAGGCTATAAGTGTCACATCTTCAACTCTTGACCAGTGATCAGATGTAGACCAAACATGTTGCAATACCCACGGTTAACATATGAACAGATGAAGGCTAATGTTGTTACAGCGTTGACATGTTACACTTGAGCGAACAATGATGAAAAAAAATACAATTGATGCAAACCTTAAATAATTCGGTCTACACAGATGACGAAACTTTCGTCCGGGAAATCTAAACATCTCCACAAATGTTGCAATAATGTCTATATTGCGTATTTACAATACGGATACCGCAATCCTTTTGATAACAAAAAGCCAGTCAGTGCGACTGAAAGTATTTAATTTTACTGGTGTCTAATGTAGAAGCGAACAAAAATCAAAGAAATGTTCTGAAATATGAAAGACACTGCTGCTCTTATTTCACGCAAGTGGATATGATGTATATAATAATCAAAGTTAAATGCAGCTTTTAATTCACATACAACACAGAAAGCTGTTTTTTTACCTTCGAAATTGAATTTTACAGAGTGAAACGTCTCAGTATCTAATTTAAAGAAGCAGTATTTATTTTTGATAGTCATCCCGGGATTGCCCTATCGAACAAGATGGATGTATCTAAGCCGTAGCATGTTACCAAACACAACAAGCTCTGAAATGACAATAATTTTAATTTCAACTAGAGTAGGTACTCCAAGAACGCATAGCTCCGGCAAGCAAGGCAATGTTAACGAAAAATCTAAACTGGTCCTGAAACTATGATATCCTGTTTAATTATAACAAAATTTGGTGATTTGTGCCTCTCGACAGCATAACAGCTTCTGTTATTTTCTTCAAGATCCGTCCATAATAGTTATGATACTGTCACACATTTTGAAAAACAGTCAAACACACAAACGTTCGAATCAATCACCACCAAAATTTGGCCATTTGTGTGTTTTAAAATTTTCAAAAAATTTTGAATATTTCATAAAAATCCCTTCGTAGCAAACAAACATAAAATTAAACATATAAACAAACAAGCGGACAAACACATCAGCACAAAAATTTGGTCATTTGCTCTTCGTAACATTCCTAACAATTTCTGCCAATTTCCATTACTTCTTGAGTAATACTCCAAAAAAAAAAAAAAAAAAAAGAGGCAGGCAAACGGGTGACCGGATCTTCACCAAAAGTTAATCATCTGTTCATTCTAATATGCCTACATAACAATCCCTGTAAATATCGTAAGGATCCGTCCATAACATATAGAGTTATCTTGGTGCCAGACAGACAATGAGTCAAACTGGACAAAAAAACAACCTCATTGATGGAGGTAATCAAGGAATCTAAACAGAATTTTTGGCCGCCCCAGAAGCTGATTTGCGGTTTCTGCTTCTGGGACATTCCACAATTCTGCCAGGGAACCAACCAAGCCTTTACCCCGAAGTCAACCCATCCACGCAACGGCAACCCCACTTGGCCAAGTCGGACCTGAGAAGCGCTCATCCGCAACGCTTTGCAAAAAGGATCAGCGATGGAACTTTTTGTTTCATGAAGACCGCGGCCGCTCACAACTTACGAATGCAAGTTGGAAATCTTGCACAAGTCGGTCGCCATGTTTGGAAATACGCGGGCAAAAGAGCGTAAACTCTACGCTCCAGCGTGCGTAAAATGCGCAAAGAAATTTACAATCGAGTGTAGCACAGTTAGTTCCGGGTTTCACCAGCTTAAGAAGACGGCGAGGAAAATGTATGCAATTGAATAAAAGGGGGACTATCCGTTTGATTACATGATAGGACCTGTATATGAACACATTAACTGAAGTCTAACTGACCGAAACCTCTATCAGTCTCTTGACCGAGAATACCATAACTCCCTAAAGTCAATAAATCAAAACTAAAGCTTTCACGCGAAAGTAAAATTCAAATAAAAATGCACTATACGGGAGAAAAAGACGAGCCATGCAGAGCAAAAACAAAGCTCCTATGGAAAATCCATTACATACAGTACATGGAAGAGAGAAGTGCTATATATACCTATACGTTATATATGTCAAAAGCAGTTCCAGGTAACAACCCATTATACGGGAAGAAAAAACGTGAATCTCTGCAGCATCCGATACTGCATCAAAATAAACAGTGACCAGGATGGGAAACACAGTTCCAATATTTAAGAAGCCATTACACGGGAGAGGGAGCAGCGTAGCACTTTTACATTCGACAATAAGCGAGTGACCGCAAATGGGAAAGGCACAGTTCCAATTAAGAAGCCATTACACGGGAGAGGAAGAAGTGTAGCGCTTTTACATTAGACAATAAGCAAGTGACCACAAATGGGAAAGGCACAGTTCCAATTAAGAAGCCATTACACGGGAGAGGAAAAAGTGTAGCGCTTCTACATTAGACAATAAACGAGTGACCAGAAATGGGAAAGGCACAGTCCCAAGTAAGAAGCCATTACACGGGAGAGGGAGAAGTGCAGTGCTTTTACACTAGACAATAAACGAGTGACCACAAATGGGAAAGGCACAGTTCCAATTAAGAAGCCATTACACGGGAGAGGGAGAAGTGTAGTGCTTTAACATTTGGTCTAGGTATGCGGCAGCGCACGGGCACCACGGGCTCCAATTAGAGGGTCATAAGGTTGAAGAGCAACGCTGGGCTCGTCGGACCAGCAGAGCTGCAGCATCGAGTGGGAAGGTCATCATCATCTGCGCCCGCCGGACCCTCGCGCACCGATCAATGACACAGATAGGGTGCAGCTCTGAGTGCCCGCTCTGGCCTTCGTCTCGTGATCGCTATATGGCTAAATAGTGCGGAAATTCATGCAGTAAACATACGCCAGAATAAACTAGAAGCGCTGGTAATCCCTAAATTGAGCGGAAAGTACGCTGAAGTGGAAGTATAAATAGTCAACTGACCGTTTCATAGTCACTATGAGGCTGACTGGTTGAAGAGATCTGGAAGATGATTCTAAGCCCGAATGTATAACAAGCGTTGATGCTCTTTATACCTCAGAAAGACAAGCATATTGGCTTCATCTGCGCAAGATATGATGACAGTGGCACTGATCATCTCACTGTCGCTATAAAACTAAATTACCAAGACGATTGAATATAGGACATGCTTCTCAGTAAACTGAAAATATAGATGCTCAATTTCAACCGAAATAGAGTAGAAATCAATTGTAGAACACATGAAATTGGAGCATAGACCGTACGCAGTATTTACACGGTGAACTTTGCACATGATTTCGTCGACTACGGCCAATTTTTGCATCAAAATTACCCATTTCATCAGCAACTATGATGCCCTTATTAAGGTCTTGAAATATTTCTTGTCTCTCATTACTGCAGACCCTGGAATTATGAAAGAAATGTTGGTGAACTAGAAGACATAAAAGTGCCATATTTATTTAGCATCACATGACTGTAAAATTTCGCACACAAAAATTGCTAGTTTTTAATAATAATAACATTGGCATTAACAGAGGCGAGTATATCATATAAATTACGAAAAGTGTACTTTGCTTTAGACAACACTTCCGTTCTATAATATTATATCCAAGATAAGCGCACAGAGGTGTCCAAGAAAGAACCTCTTCAAAATAATTAACTGTATTACAATGAGCTCAATTTAAGATAGCTCCCAAATAACAGTATTCAAAGACAAAAATTGTCATGCTTAGAGCAAGATCTCTAGTTCTGGAGAGGAGGTATGATGTGCGTAAGCAAATGTATATTTTGGACGGATATTTTATTCGAAAATAGCACCGTGACAATTATATCCTTAACGCGGATTAATTTCTAATCGCAATTCCATGTAAGGTCGACACTTTACTTCCAGGAACAACGCAGTGCAGCAGTCCAGCAAAAGCAGCATCAAGATAACTGTATCACGATTAACTCGTCCGCGATCATTTCAGAATTCAAAGGCAAAAACAGCCAATGATTAGAGCAAGATCTTAAGTCCAGGGGTGCACGCCTTTTACGCGCCGTAATGGCGGCTCGAACGTCCAGTATTTCTTTAATACAAAGCTATCAGTTGCATCGATATGGAATTATTGCAAGGCCGAGCACACATTTGATGGCAATGGGAACGTCGCGTGTAAAGGGAGAGGTGCTGAGGCACTTAGGCGGACCTTGGTGAAGTCCGGAAATTTTCACGAAAAGGGTTCAGTGAGAAAATAGACACAAAATGAACTCAGTACTAGAAATAGTATATTAATTTCAATGAAGTTGTGTGCCTATAGAAGGATTCCATTGACGCAAATATGCAACTGAATTCCTGTCATAACCGTTAATACAAGGATTTGAGCACCGATAATGCACAGATTGAGTTCGATGACAAAATTACCTATAAAAAAATCGCTGATGAGAATGCATATTAAGATTTTCCCATTGACAAAAATACAAAAAAGAACATATGTGGCAATTATACACAAAAGGTTTTTCAGCACAAAAAATCAACAGAATTATGACAGTGATGATATAAATTACACAAAGGAATAGGTAACAAAAATCAGCGAGACCTCTAAGCACAATAACAACCATATCGCAAAAATGAAACAAATGATCTGACTAAGATATATCCGAAGACCATCACCCGATCTATTTTGAAAAAGAACATTGCAACTGGTGTAAGAGTGCTGTGCTAAAATGGGAATAACAATAACTCGAGAAGCACTCCGGGGGCGCATGCCTCCGCTAAGGAAAGAAATGCTAACGAAGAATTCAAATTGGTCTCGATACAATGATTACCTTTTTTAATCACTAAAATTTGGTTATTTGCGCCCTTTGACGTTAATACGAGTCTATCGTAACTATTTGAGCCTTATTCTGACAAACACTAAGACAAGCATAACTTGAAACACACAAACGAACGAACGGTTCATCACCAAAATAGAGTCATTTGTACCTTTTAACATTTCTAGCAATTGCTGAAAATTTCTCGAAGATTTGTTCATAATTTTTTTAGTTACGTTACTGACAAACATAAAAATAAACATAGAGACCCACAAACAAACGGACTGAGAGATCATCAAAGGATCGAATTTGGATCAGGTGATCTTAGCAACATTTCCAGCAATTCCTGCAAGCGTCATAAAGCTCCGTTCATAATTGTTTAAGTTATGTTACCCAGAAAAACAGGCAGAATCCTCCGATCATTCTAATATGCCTATAATTATCCCCCTGTATATTTCATAAAAATCTGTCTATATTTACAAAACTATCTTAGCGACAATCAAACAAACAGTCAAACAAAGAGAAAAACTTCGACAAAAACATGACCTCCTTGGCGAAGGTAATAACCCATAAATGAGCAATAAGAACCTTTCATGTAAAAGTTGAAACGAATCAAATTACCGACCAAAAGCTCCTCCGTCAACTGGCTTCGAACAGTTACTACAAGCATCGCATCAAAAACTAGAACACGGCCAAGTTCATGAAAAAGTTAAATTGGTCCTGAAAGCAGATACGATACGACAGACAGATACGACACAGACAAATTTCAAGAAAGCCATCTTCAGTTGTTCACACCCCTTAATTGGGCGGCGCAATATCATTCACTCCCGTCATACTCTTGACCAGGAGAACCACAACCGTTATTCCCGTTAAAACAATACCTGCTATCGCAGCCACATAGAGAGGTGAGCAACTGCATTTGCAGCCTGTTCATAAGTAGCAAATCAGGCACCGATTTGTCTGGTGTAGATGAGTCGACTCATTTGCGCTTTTTTATTCTTACGGACACTGAAAAGACCAGCGGAGAGATCGATGAGCTACAAGAAGTTCGCCAAGATCGAGAGAGCATCGCTTCATCTTGTAAATGTTAAATGCCTACAAACCACGGCACAGATGTTAGGGCCGCAAGTTCGCGGGTTCATTTGAACTTCAGTAATTCATGAAATCCTTGGTATTTTCTTACTGTCAACACTCTTAGCAACTCATCAGGAACTTGAGACATGATGCACGTATGCGGACAACATGATCGAAAGGTCGGTTGTACCTATAGCCTCTTGCATACCATGAGGGCTCAGTGAGACGGCCGTGTAGAGTTGATTTACCAAGAGACTAGACGTAATTACAATCTTGGAGCCGTACCTGTACCTTGAAGTGCATTGAAGAGTCAAGAGTTAAAGGCTTCGGGAGACTATAATACAATGAGAGAATAGAAAGCAAGGGAGTTGATTGCACAGTATAATGCCTTACATATATACAAAACTCTAGGAGATCATTTAGCTTTCAATGTTTAGCAACAAACTGGTGTAGCATTTATCGTCACAAGGTCACATTCGGTTAGGGAACATAGAAGACCGGAGCGTAAGCCCCGGCTGCTCCCTGGGAATGGGTCTGTTGGTCCGTCTATTGCCAGCTTTCTATTCTAAAGTTAGCCTTCGAGGCTTCACTTGTTCGAATCTTCAGACAGGTGCTAAGACTTCGTGTTGTTGACTCCAGTTTTCGGCGTTGACTCTTAATCAGCTACCTGTGATACTTCCGTGGACAGAATCTTGCTCCGTAAAATGAATATTGCAGTTGGCTAAAAAAAAAATCGGGCAGCTGCTAGCACCTGCAACACGATTCAAAGTGACGAAGCCAAAGCTCCTGTCTGCAGTTCCGAACATGTCAAGTCGGGTGGGTAGAACATAGGTCGACTTCAACGGCCCAATTTAACGCGCCCTAAATCTCGCTAGCAGTGCGTTATCAGAGATCTGAGGTGATCATTACTTGTTTACAAGCGGAAGCTATGTAGAAGATCATTACACGCATGGTACATAATTAATCTCTTCCATTAAATGATGTTGACAAATCAAATCAATCTCTTGTGACTGTAGGCTGAGTATTTCCTGACAAATTCGACTCATTATAATTGGAACACGGCTTCGCAGTGATAACATAAACATTACATTCAATTATGTTTTGTGAGTCTAGGCACTTTTCATGGATAGTCTGAGGTCACATCATTATCCGTTGGGCTCTACTGTGCTAGCTTTCTTATCGAAAGCACCAAACTTCTGAGCAAGGGTTCCGCCAGAAGGCAATACTTTTGAATGTACCAGTGCCGCGAAGATTCATTACATAGTATTTTATATACTCTACACTTCATGGTCAATTCTGGCATTCACGTAACGACAAGTGATATTAAAAAATTCCATATTTACGGAACGTGACATCAGTGAAGGCAGCTTCCCTAATGACCAACAGAGATTCAACATTCTCAGCTGTCAAGGAAAAAGAAAACGAGACCTGAAAATGGGAAGAAACAGCAGCTTTGGGGGCGGATCCTTAATTGCGACGGTTTGCTTTTCGCGGCCCTGACACTGCCATAAAAAATTCAACAGCTGCTAGACGCCGTGGAGGCCGAACGGGACGGGAGGCGAAGCCATCTCTGATTAAAGGTGCCTCGGCGACACGTCGTGACTTGGAACAGTGGGCGCGACTACAGGCCTTCATGTTCCATGTACAGAGCCCTGATGCAACTCCCAAATAGGAATATTTATGCCAATGGCCGATATTATCAGATGGTCTCACCTATACAGACAACGTCGCTTTATCTAATCGTTTCCAATTGGCCCGCGCAAATTTTCATAGCAAACAATTTTTGTGAGTTGTAGCACCTCATCAGCTTCAACACTTTGGAAAATTAAGCAGAATTTCCCAAACTCGTAGACTGACTGCTAAGTGGAAACCCCTTTAGCGTAACAGAAAAATGCACAGATATTACCTACCAAAGAAACATAGTGCTTCCTGTCATCGGCATATGCATTACTGTTGCTCCTCTACCAAGGCAGCATACAGCTTCGCTGCACCATTATTGGTTGCCTGAGCGACTTTATAGCGTTGGCCTAAAAAAAACTGTTTTGATACAGAATACTTTTCACTTAGTTCATACAATAAGTCCATCAGCGACCAACGCAATCTACAGTACTAGAAAGTTCTATCCAACAACAGGTGAGATATCCGCATTGTGGTCATAAAATAACTTCAGGCAGACGAATGCAATCTAGCACTTGAAATTGCAGGTCCTTTGGTAACTGAGCTTTGACATAAATATTTCTTTGGACAAACCTACACAGACATCTTGTAAAATAAAGTTGAGGATGAGGTTGTAATTAAGACCCGCTTGATCACCAGCATCAGTACAAGAAGATGCAACATCTAACTTATACAAGAGTTTCATATGATGAACGAGCGCGAGTAACAAGAAGGAACTAGCAATGGATTTACCTATACGCACAGGTAGTTCATAGCTCATGCCACCTTTCCCTAACAGAATTTCTGACAGTCTCGGAAATCGTTTTATGATTTTAGCTTCTCGGACAGCCAATAAATCTGTATCAATGGCCAGGTGGAACAATCTCAAGGCGACCAGCAAATCAGTCAACAGACTTGAAAAAATACGAAGATAACGGCCAGCCGAGACGCAATAAAGCTAACGAGCCGCAGGTAAACAGCGTCCATTAATTTGGGAAACTCACGCAGCAAAACGCATTCGTGCTACACGAAATGCTCATTAAAAAGCACCAAGATAACGGCGAGAGTACGCCGACGTTCCCGTTTTATTCTCTTTAGTGGCCATTACACCGTTGCCGCGAAGTATTTTATCTAGTCAAAGGGTACACCCGGAGTGCGTGAATGGCTGCACGACTAACGCGGCGTAGGTTGTCCGTTCCGTTCCCGACACGTCAAAAGCTCAACGGTAAAACATGCATTAATGATGGCAACCCCCGAACGAGGCAACCGCAGCTATAACATTTGGTCAGGCTTCGATAATTGGATTTGGTGCAGTGGAGCTGCCGGTGCTGGCGCATATCGCGTCAGCCAGAGATGCGGCTTCTCGCCTGTGTGTTCGCATTGAGCGAATGACGGAAGTGAGTTCAATTTCTGAGATGGATGTGGATGAGCAAAGGTAATGATTAATCCGGAAACTCTTAAACGATATTTGGCTTTAAGTAAAAATATCACCATTACGTGTACACGGTAACAATTATTTGGAAACTGGCGCAGTTCCTGTAGCAATCAAACAATGTCTTTTTGCTCGCTCTATAGTTCACGTCATAAGAGTTCCACATAAACATTGTAACAAGGCTGCTAAGAATTTTTGAAACATTTAAATGGCAGCCACTCTAAATTATTAGTTCTCGGTCGTGACCAGCGCCTTCGTTAAACTCCAAAAAAGTTTGTGTGCAGCGTCACTCGAAAATATGAAGCTGCGATAAACTCACCAAGTGATTCTATCCTAAATAAAAAATAGTATTTATGAATTTTAGGAAAGCAAATTGCATTGCACGTAATAATAAGAGGCATCGCGCGGGGAAGTATAATTAGTCATATATGTGAAAACTACCTGCATGATCAAATGAAGCAATGAAAATTTAGACACAATACGGAGTTGGGACCGCAAAATTAGCAGTTATGCACCATAGTGAATATCGCAAACTCTACTTTAATCACAAAATAACTCTATCACCAACCAACGCAATCTACAAACCTAAAAAGTTAGCTAACTGCAGGTGAGCTATAGGCATTGTGGTTATAAAATAGCGTCAGGCTGACAAATGCAATCTAGCATTTGAAAGTGCAGGCCCTATGGTACGTGAGCTTTGACAAAAATATTACTTTGGATAAACGTCCACAGACAAGCTACAAAATAAAGTTGAGGATGAGACGGTAATTTAGACCCGCTGGGCCCACCTGCATCAGTACAAGAATATAGAACATCATATTCGAGAAGTACGGGTACGGTGAACTGAACAGCTACAAATCGGACCCAATACAGAGTTGGTAACAAGAAATCAACATTATGTACAATGGTGAACATAATAAACGCGCTGAACGAATTCGACATCACGAGCGCAAAACACAAAAATAACATCTAACAGACTTTTTTTCTAGTAATAATGGAACCATGGAGCCAAATGTTTTCTTTTTCATCGAAAACGCAAATCGAAACCACATCTTAACATCGCCTAAACATGGAGCCATAGCACATCCATCATAGCTGGAATTTAAAAAGTTGTCTTTGCAATACAGAGATACGAAGCCAAAACTTGCTACAGAAACACAAAACAAAACGTTGTCTCCACACTACCAACACCATTCTAATATATTTTCATTACAATACCAGGACTTTATCTCTACCAAAACACACACACAAAATAAGAACTTTTCAAGAGTCTCAACTCGTCACGAACAGCACATGAACATTTGCGTCGACATGGAAAGCTGCAACAATTTCGGCATTTTGGGTCCGTACGCGCATTTCTGGAGGCCCGGAAGCGAGCAAATGCTGTACCGCTACGCAGGGTCGCCTGACATCTTGCTGCGGGCACGGCAAGTGTGCGGGGAGGCAGGCAAGATTGCGATGGAAGAGTCGAGGGAAACCACACAAGGTGCCAGGATGCAGCCAAAGAATGCTGTGTTCGACCGCAAAGGGTCGCAGTTACGCTGAGCAAAGCACAGAATTGATAGTACGCGAGTGGCTGTAAAGGGCGAAAGCCGGAGAAAAATACAAGCTTCCAACAGGGAATTTTTTTATTTTAGAAGCGCAAGGCGGTTGTGGTGATGTCGGCAATGGAAAAGCAAATAGGAAGGATGGGTAATGTAGAGCAATGAATATAATTCACAGAATGCTGTTTTGTTTGAGCCTTCCAGGCTCAAAGAGGAGATGAGAGGCCATATAGAATAGAAGCCTTCAAATTCCATACGAATACAGCAAAAGCAGAACAGGGCCGAGCAGAGAAAATTGTGATGACAAAACCAGAAGGAAAAAAAAGCAAACACTAATTAGTCTAAAAGACGCTTTGGAGCACAAGTATGTTACATATAGACACTGTCCACCTACCACAGCCTTTGGCTAACCCTTTGGCCTTAATTGAGGGGTGTTGGATGAGTAACAGAAAAACAATCTCAAAATAGCAGCTGCACGTTCATGTTTTAATCCGTAGTTAGTAAAGGAAGGCAATTTCCTTTTTTTTTTTACTTAGCTAACAGCCCCGGTGTCGAGAAACAGAAAAACTCAACATATACCCTAAGAAATTCGGCGACGCCCGAAAAGCTGATGAGAAGTGCCACTCAACAAATACATATTGGAGGGGGACTGGAGCGCCTTCAGACCCACGCTGCCGACACCGATCGAGGAATAAACATCCAATAAACTGAACAGTTCGGGTCTGTACAGCCACCAATGCATGTGCCAATAACAGCACCGGAGCAGGCAATGCCTGGAAACACGCACGGGGACCTGACTTGGGCAGATTCACAAAGGTAGGAAGATGGAAGGAGCTGAAGACAGAAAACCACTGACGGTTGCCTCTCTGACTGACGCTTCGGTCGACACGG
Source organism: Parhyale hawaiensis (assembly GCA_001587735.2). Classification (NCBI taxonomy): domain Eukaryota; kingdom Metazoa; phylum Arthropoda; class Malacostraca; order Amphipoda; family Hyalidae; genus Parhyale; species Parhyale hawaiensis. Next base: position 18,289,237 of record LQNS02278083.1, read on the forward strand.
GTTTGGCCAAAAAGTTCTTTCGGGTACAGCATCGAATGTGAAGCACTTAAAAATGAATTAGACTCGCCGTAAGGCTACTGCATACTCGGGTGGACGCGTTGCAGTGCCTGATGCTTAAGCGTTGAAAATTCAGCAACTGAATAGGCCATTTAATTAATTTACTGGTACTTTATTATCGACCAAAACTGAATGAAATTTTGCGAGAGTGAAATACCTTCGATGGTTTCAGAAGCAGGTCTTGGTTCTGACGTTATAGAATTCTGTAAATTAGATGAGCAATTGAATACGGCTTTTTCCTGTTGTAGATGCTCATCCTCCTCCTCTCCGTTCTAATAAGAAATCTAAAAAGGAATAATAGAAATAGTTAACTGACATAAGATAAAAAACAGAAATAGTGCAGGAAATTTGCTCTCGCTAAAGAAAATATAAAAATAATTAAAAATTCCCACAAAAAAAATGGAATCGGCTGCTTACCATTCACTTAAACTGATACGGAAGATTTCAGCAAGTCCATGAACTTCTCGTACTGCTGTTACCCTCTTGTGCCCAGACTTACATATATGGAATTAACATAGACTATAGTGCTATTATTACGAACGAAAACCATGCTGAATTCAGAAACGAAAAGGCTACTAAAAAAGACCAAGCTTACTACTATTTTCACTGAGAAAAGCAGCATAAAGAGAGGAATCGAAAATGAACTAGCAGAAAATGTAAAATAAAGAACATCGGGGTACAGTTCGACCCTGTCTCTATAGTGCCAATTAAATGATGTTAGGAGAACTTGAATGCTTGACATTTCAAAACAATGCTATTCTGAACAGAAAAGAAATTCTTGTTACTCATTTTAGGGTTCAAAGAATTTAAGTAAACAACAGTCATTGGGAAAAACAATTGGATGACATAAAAATTTTGAAAATGACATAGCGCCAAACTGCAGCAACTCTCCAGTTGGTTTAACTTAAGTAATTTATGGAGTTTAAATTCCGACAGGACATTTTGCGAAGTGAAAAATACACAGTACTAATTAGGACACTCTGTCACGTACATGTAATTGTTGTGGTGGTAGCTTCTTCTCATAATGAGTGATTTTGGATTTTGTTCAAGTAGAGTGATTTTGGATTTTGTTCAAGTAGAGTTTCTTAAATTACGGAAAAGTTTGATCGAAGAACTACTGTAGATGATAGCTGCTTTCTTCTGTTTTTGGAATCAAAGTGACAGGTGAAGATACAAATGACAATATGTATTTCAATAACGCTAGAGGATAAGATATAGAGGTCATAATAAATGGTTCATAACGCCGCTAACTCTAATCTAGAAAAAACACAAAAATGGAGGTTAGCGGAACCGTCGAGGCGGGGTAAGACCGAACGTCGTCGCTATAACAAAAGCTGCATCATATCGTTGGCTGTGGATTCAAACATGCGTCCGTTCCTCGACTTCGGAATGAAAGATTGATAGATAGTATCCTCGTAATCATGGCAATCTCCTGCGGCTGCGATTTCTTATTCTGGTACTCGCAAAGCCCATCTCTTGCAAACTGAACTAAATAAGTGATACCGGACGGAGGCAGGTAAACAATCCACGAGTAGAGGACTTAACGGACTCTCCGAAGTGCTTCAGTGCAGTAAGTTTGGCTTGAAGCCTAGACCACTTTACGACTTGAGTAACTTGTGAGCATGATAAAAATAGTATAAGCGACACGAATTGTGGTCCGTCATGAAAGCTAGAGTTATAATACAGACAGAGAGTTTTCCCGTTTTTTTCGAAATCAAAAAGAAAAGTCAATTTGAGGCTGTCATATTTTAGACCAGTTTAATGTATGAAAATATTAAAATCTGCTGTTCTTAACAACTCTTGGAGTAACAGATAAAAAATACGCAGGGTCGTGATTTGTGTCACGACAACGTCATATTGCAAAATGTTATCTAGATAATACTAATTAGAACACGTCATATGGCGAAATGATAACTAAACAAAATTAATTAGAACACGTCATACTGCAAAATGAAAACTACCCATTATTAATTACGACACGCCGCATTGCGAAATGAAAATACACAATATTATTTAAGACATGAGACATAGCGAAATAGAATTTTACTCACTGAAGGCATCGATCTAACATGCAATACTTGGAACAAAATTAGTTCGTAGTCACGTTTGCGTCTAGTAAATTCCAGAAATCGTTCAACGGCATGGCAGGAATTACACGGTGGCCCGCGAGGTCTTGGGTAATGAGGATAATGTACATAGCAGTGGGTGGTTAGGAGAGAAGTCCGACCCAATTACGCTCAGTATTGACCTTATTGTATGGAGATTAGAGATCATTGCAAGACAGGACAAGGCTGGAAGTGAAGGTCA
>LQNS02278083.1:18303066-18327104 GCA_001587735.2 Parhyale hawaiensis
AAGTAAAGGATGGCACAACTCACAGTTCTCCGCAGTTTATATGTAGGAAACATAACTTACTTGTACGGCCTTTATAATCCTAAATCAGTAACGTTAAGCAGAACACTCGGTGTGCACATGATTACTATGGAGTGTGCAAGTGCCGGTATGCGCCAGAGAAGAAATGTAAAGGAGATGGTAAAAAGCACGGGCGGGAGGCGGCGACAGGTGCACGACGCATACGTGCAAGCTCACGCGCATCCCGCTCGCTCTAGGTGAACTCCGAGGGAAATTAGAGCGAGGTTAGGGAAGTCATGAGTTTACACACTCGCAGCGTTGCCATATCCAGCAATGTTTTCCCTAACAACAGGGATATAGTGCTGAGTTTAGTCAAGTTCAGTAAATTGGGGGCTCTGCATTACGTAAGTCCGTTGACTTCACATTGACCAGAATTATTTTTCGTTAAATTAGAACAATTTGCAACGACCGAGTACACTCAGCGGGTAACAGCCTTTGACGCCCTTCTTTCACAAAGATCAGAGCAGCAAAAGTTGTCGCAATAGCAACAATAAGTACGCAAAGAGAAAGATTCGCTGTTCGTTTTCGCTTCAACAGACGAGAGTAGCAAACGCTGCTGAAATAGCAACAGCACATACACAAAGAGGGAGATTTGCCGGAGATTTTCCCTCCAACTGAGCAGGAGAACAACATATATGGCAGCACCGGCACCCTAACTGAAGGGAAGATCAAAAAGGCGAGGGCAAAGTGCACGGCGTTCGCACGATTCCGATGGGCGGGCGTCCAGACTCCAAGAAGTTGAAGGCTCGATCACCGACCGCCCCAACGTCTGATAACAAACCAGGTCAGCGTGCACGACCATCAACAACATTTAAAGGTTACCNAAAGTGCACGGTGTTCGCACGATTCCGATGGGCGGGCGTCCAGACTCCAAGAAGTTGAAGGCTCGATCACCGACCGCCCCAACGTCTGATAACAAACCAGGTCAGCGTGCACGACCATCAACAACATTTAAAGGTTACCATGCAGCTCGCCAATACTGGCATTTGATCTCTGAGTAGCTCAGCACAGCATGATAGCTTTATAAATAATTATGGAGACACCATGGCCCATGAATAAGCGATGGCCTTTCATATTTTAAGGCGGCGTGTGCCACTCGGTCCTAAATAGTCTGTACCCAAAGAGATTCCATGGTTTCAGAAGGGGGATTTGAGACCAGAGGCCCAAAGGAATTCTATACCATGAGGACGTTGTTTGGAATAAACCGGTTTAGACAGACCATATAGGAGAGGGAAAAGGACATCTTCACCTAGGGTTACAGTCAGTAATGTGTTGAAAAGGTTGAAAATCACGCTGGTCGGGTTAATAATTTGAAGCTGTTTAACCCAACTGGAAGCAATTATAGTACGCAAGGGCAAGGACACACTAAATAGAGAAGAAGTGATGAAACAAACCAATCTCTGAAGCAAGGTGTAATTATGAAGGACAAAAAATAAATAAAAAGCAAATAATATAATAACGGACAATTGAAAATACTAAATGTTTTAAAAAGCACAAACTATTAACGTAATTATACACGACCACTGTAAATATGAAAGAAAATTTTAATTCTAAAGCACAAGATACTGCATTACTATCAACTGTTATATACGTGATGAAGTAGAAACTATTAGTTACCATGAAGTACAAAATGTAATTATGACACAGATACTACTACATAATTATGAAACATAAACTATATATGATGTTGGTGAAACTCACGAGTTGCGATACTAGGAGCATTGAAGGGGCTTATATATTCAAAAACATCTAAAACTCTAGAGCGTTGTGAGAGCGCATATTTCCGCCAAACACGGCAACGATTACTAAAAATTAAAATTGGTTCTGAGACCAAGATTTTCTCTGTATCAACACTTATATCTAGTCATTTGAGCCCGTCAACAGTGTGAATAGCTTCATTAGTTTTTATGAAGATCCGTTCATAACTTTTTGAGTGATGCTGCTAACAAACATTATGATGAACATGAGTCAAGTACACAAACGAACCAATCGATCTGCTCTAAAATTTATTCATCTATGCTTTTCAACATTACTAACAACTCCTATAAATTTCATAAAGATCCATTCATTATTTTTTGAGTTATTGAGCTGACAAGCATAAAACTTGAGACAACGACAAACGAACGAACAGATCATCAGCAAAATTTGGTCATTTACTCTTTGTGATATACCTAACAACTCAGCGAATTTTATAACAATCCGTCCATAACTTTCAGAGTTATGGCATTGAGAAAAATGAGGCACACAAACAAACAGATGAACGGATTTTCACTAAAAGTTAATCATCTGTTCCTACTAACATACCTAACAAACACTGTAAATTTCGTCCAAATCCGTCCATAACTTTTTGAGTTTTCTTGACGATAGAAAGACAGACAAGAGACAGACAGACAAACCTGACGAACACATAACCCAGTTGGCGGAGGTAATCATGTATAACACTCATGATGTACAAATTAGAGGTGGACCTAATATTCCCATTCACGAATATTCGCATGGTTTCCAATATTCGCATTCACATGCAGACGTGCGAATATCTGCGTATATCCACCGATGAAGATCATCTGAGATAGTGAAAGATGCACGCGAAAAATATTTATCTTAATCTTTCTCAGTTAGCGAAGTTTTATCTTGCTTGTCTGCCAACTAGTGTTGCGAGTGAGCGTCTTTTTAGTTGTGCCGGCCTAGTATACGATGGAAAACGAAGTAACCTGACTGGTGAAAGAGCAGAAATATCGTTATTTTTTAAGTTCAACCTGCCAATAATAAAATTTAACTATTAGATACTATAAGTTTACACTTGTACTAGCAAAAGCAATAATGGTTTTCTGCAATCTAATGAATATAGTCAATTTACTAGTAAATTATCCTCTTTCAAAGGACGGTGGTTGGGTAAAGAGGTTGGTGGGATGCATGTAAGAGTAAGAGTAGTTTCCCGCATCAGGGAAACCAAGAAAATTTAATGGATTTTAATTGGCTATTCAATTTTCTATGTCTAAACTCTTACAATGGATTCGAATTTCGAATAGCCGACTCCAGAGTCCAGATTCTAGAATCCAAATAAAATTCTATATTGCTTGAGAAATGAAACTTTGAGTATACATTCGTATTCGAGACTATCAAATCAAAATTTTCGCATTCGCGAATGAAGAACCGACGTTCGGTCCACCTCCAGTATAAATCAACTTATATTAGGAAAATATCCGAATGCATCAAAGAACATATTATAAGACTCTTAACTGGAAAATTGTTGCTATAACAATGTTAGTTACGGGGGTCACCATCTAAATCAACTCTTGTTGAAAATTTCCTGTAAATCTTTTTTTTTAATATTTGAGGATTTGGTACACAGATGAGTAGGTAAAGTACAAAATATTTTCTGCAAGAATATTCGAAAAATCTCTCACACAAGCAGGGATGCAGGAAGTAATTCCTGGCATGAGCTGGTGAGAAAGCGCAATATGCGGGCACTCCCTGTGGAGCGGTATGGCAACACCGCGATTGCACTAGAAAGAAAATGTACAGTAAAAAGGCAAAACAATACTATACCATAGAAGGTAGGTATACATGTTAACGCTTCATCCAAGGCATCCAAGGCACAGCAGTGTAATGAATTTGAAGCTGAGCAAAAATATATACATAAAATAGTGTGATAAACTGGAGACGAGGTATAACTGTTAACGTTTCAAACAGATAAAAAATGTAAAATGAGCAGCAGAAAGGTTAAGTTTGCTAACGTTCAATACCAAAAGCGCAGTTTATTTAAATATGCTTAGTAAAAAGAAAGGAAAAACTGGTAACTGAACATATTGATGTAAAATAAGTAAATACAGTCAATCAAGTAATATAAGTAAAGCATGAGAACACATACATATGCTGCGAATACGAAGTGATGAAGAGGTAAAGATGTTAACGTTCTTTATAGCGCGACATACCAAAACTGCTAATAATTGAATGCCAGGAAACAAGTGTATTTATGTAAAAAAAACGCACGCTTCGATGGAGCTGTCGCCGTGTACAGACAAGAAACTGAGCTTCCGGCCTCTCCAAGGGAGGAAGCACTTCACGCAAGCACAGAGCAAACAGAGCACCAAAGCGACCCCCAGCAAAGATGGAAGCAGCCATGACCTCGCCGCAGAGATTCCAAAGTTGAATACACACCATTCCTGTATGTTTTAATGCGTTTTCAACGCACACTCGATTGCCTTACAATTTTTTACTATAACTGTTGCTAAATTATGTTTTGGCAGTTCCTCCTCTTCTGTTCTGACTTTTGAATACGCGGTAATCCCACATATCGTGTTTCTATTTTCATCCTCTCATCATTAAGAAAATTATTTTTCTACGTCCTTATTAGTTTTGCCTTCCAAGCCCTGTTCCCTTTTTTTTCATTCTTTTGGCTCCTATTGAAAATCGTTTCCCTTAATATCTCTCTCTTTTCTGGGCTTGCTGCTATGCATGGGCTTTTCACTGTCTTGACATACTACATGCCTCTTCTCTCATCCTTTCTTTAGATCATAGCATAGGCTGTGGATGAAAAGGGTTAATGAGAAGCCTAATGATACTAATAATTCCCGTCCTTAATTTTCCGACAAATTTCTACGTGTATCGATTCTACACTCATACGACCTGCAGTTTTCTTGGCCTACTATATGTCCTTTGCTGCTGACCTAACACAATATTCGCGTAGCTGCTAATGCATCTATTCTCCTCTAATTCAATATTCAACATTTCCCTGATCCCCACTGAATTATTTAACAGAAGAACCGGGTGACTGTCAGATCCAGTCAATGTTCGTTCCTGCCAAATGTGCCCCATTCTGTGCTTGTTGTTATCGACGTCTGTCAACAGCGAGCAATGAATAATGGCTGACGTAATTTTTTTGTGACGAATTAGCGGGTCCTATATTTTGTAGTATAATACAGTGTTAGATTGCGTAACAAAAACAGAGGAAACCAAACAAGCTACAAAATTCTGATTAAAATTTAAAAAGTAGCATTTTAAGAAACAGTAACCGAATATTTAGTATGTGAAAATCCCGTCCTGAAGATCGAGTCAGTAGAATTTTTTTAAGTTTAAACTTTCAATTTTCATAATGCGTTTTAAAAGTTCCGCTTTAGGTGTAATATCCTTCGGAACACGTGACAGATTCAGTTAAGAAAGAGAGAGACTACCAAACAAAAGGAACGAGGTTCTATAACGCTACCCGAGTACGTCGCTCTCATTGCCTGGCCCAAGCAAGCACGAACTTCCAGCGATACTCTTAACATCCAACGGTATGCAAGTAAAGGCCAAATGCATTAACGGATCTTTGAATGGGAATAAATTAAGGGCAAGTAAACCAGCACTGAAAAAATCTTCTTGAAATACCGACGGTGACGGAATTCGCTAGCTGTACTTCCAATGGCAGCTCACCGATAGGACCGCAAGTCATTCCAGGTCTGAGGAGCATTATATAGGAACTGAAGAAATGCAGCGACCGGTAATACTTGTACAGAATTCTCGCAGTTAGACAGTCAACATATAATTGGGACTTGGAACCCAAGATAACAGCAGTAAGATAAGCAGTGAAGTTGAATTTCAGGGTGATTAAGGTAAATACAAGTTTCAGGATACTCAACACCAAACAAACAGAGCGGTACAAAACACGCCAAACTGGATCAGTTCAAGTGCCAATAGCCAAAGACCAGTGGTATAAATGAAAATATAAATTTGGAAGCTAAAAGCTAACAGTGCGAAATCAATGGAACAGAAACGAAACTCTGAATGTGTACTACACATCTAAGTGTGTTCCCGATAGTGAAATAAATACACACTTCTAGCACCTATAGATGGCGTAGTTAAAATTTCATTGTCGAGTCAGTCAAATATAAATAAAACGAAGCACGATCAGGCTCTAACACTAACATTAATCAGTACCAGAAGCGTGTTGGTCATTTATAATGCCCGACAGGCAGACAAGCTCCAGAGCGGTGAAGCAGTGAAAAAAATACTAATTTGTTACTGCCACATATTCATAATGTGTCTCCATTTTTAGGTGGTAGCACAGTGATAATTAGCATTATAACTAGCAGATTTCTTAATATCTTGTCTCTGTATTCCACGCGAGCAGTGTCCAAGCTGCGCCGGCAATTGCGGTGAATTTCTATGCAGTTTCAAAACGCACGATAAAGAGCATAAGAGCAACCGCGCCCTTCGGGACACGAGAAGAAGAAGAAGAAAAATGCTCGGGGGTTGAAGTTCACCGTGCCGCCGATGCTATAGGGCAAATTTTGCAGAAGGCGTCGGTCGATCTTTATCGACACTGACCCTGACCACAGCAACGCCCAGTACCTTTGGCTTTAGTTACACGCATGGGACAATTCGACGCCTTCTTAGAGGTCAATTAACGCTCCCCATTGACCTTAATGACCGCAGCGTGTAACAAAAATCAGGGCAGCAAGTTCAGTAAACGGTGAGGACCGGCCCTAGCTCCTTACCAGCAGCTGTCGCGTGCGCTTGCACGCCCCGTCGTCTGCTGCGATATTCAGAAGCTAAGGTATTCATGGCAACGCACCTGACCAAACGCAAGGAAACAATGTCTAAGAGAAAAACAAAGGAGGAGAGCAGGGATGTTAGAGATCCAATAGAAATTCAGTTACACCGGATAGCATTTGTTTGTGTACATATGGATTCGTGTTCTGAAGTGTGAATCTGAAGGCTTTCAAGTCAGCTGTTAATGGCTTTTGATGCATCCTCCTTAGCATCGTTTTGAGCTCCCAGCCGTTACACAAAGCTTCATTTCATTACCGGTCCGTGGAAGCCAAAGCGTGCAGTTTTTACTCTGATAAATAATAATAATAATAAATAGCAAATACTACATAATTTTGCGCTGTCAGTACATGACTCAGTGACTATAAATTTTTACAGATAAAACCACGAGATTACGTCAATTGTCTGACACAAAAAAAAAGTTTGAATATGAATATTTAAAATTAAAGAATCTTCCACAGAATATGGTTAAGGAAAAGTAGAGCCCTTGCGGAAACCCACAGCCCGTAGCAATGCACGACATCACACGACAAGAGTCCGGTAAGACGCTCAACACCAAACAGACTTTGCTCGCTGGGCTAGAGCACGGCCTGGGGCTTAGACACACTCCATATCTCCATATTGTCCCCAATACAGTGCTCGCTTTTGCTTTGCTGCAGTGAGTACCAATAAAAAAGACCTAACATGAATAGTGGCGCTGGATAGAAAATTTTGCAATATATTTTGCTGACACAGCGCATCACTAAAGTAACTCAAAATAGCCAATGAGAATTGCTTGATAGAATTACCTATCTTCAACGACAGACGCATCCAGAAAGAGAACGTCACTTCACACATTAAGCCAGAAATATGTAGGGAACAAATTTCATTACTGCAGAGATGTCGTACACCTTCTGGAAACACTGAATAGACCAATTGAACTGGACGAGGCAACAAACTGACTGCGGCACCGCTGAATGGCAACACTACGGTGCTGACCCGTTCATGGAAGCAAGCAAGGCGGTCTTGGAATGGAAACTTGAGAAAAATTAAATCCATGGAAGAAATCCCGGTATTTTCTCGAGATGGCAAGAAGGGTCTTTCCTGCATAACTTGCATGTATTTAATGGATCTCGCTGGCGAAAAGATTTCCTTTCCAAAAGACAAGAAAAGAGCGCGAACTGCAAGCACTGCTGGTGGATCCGTTGAGTCTACAGCGAGGCAGTTAGTGCGGAAACTCCGCTGAAAGAGTCACGAGTCCGCCATTATCCGCAATAGCAGAACTTCGCGGAAAAGCTCAAGATCGCATGAGACTGTGCGTCGGGTCAGCGGTTGGTGCTTGCTAAAATAATGTTCATTGGCTTTTTTTGGTTCTACTTCCATTACTTCGGAAAAAATGGCCTGTATTTCTACATATACTAGAGTTACTGTGATTGCTTAGAGAGAAAGCTAGGAACCGCATTTTTGCGTTATTCGTTTTTCTAGTAAGAAGCTTTCACTATTGATTGAAAACGAAGATATAAATGAATTTTGAGTGGTAATTCCGAAATCATATTCATTTTGTTACACGCGCTATTGTTGATAAAAAAGAGAAATTAGCTTAATGCCAAACGTAATGTGATAAAATCTTTTAAGATAATGCCTCTTGAATTAACGGCCACTAAGCGTGCCTAAGAAAGAAAATGGAAGCTAAATCTTAGCACATAACAATTTATTTTAAAAATCTATTATTAATAATAGCGCTCATAATAATAACAACTCTCAAAGAAACTCCCATTCCACGTGCTCGGAAGGCACCATCGCAACCACTGCTTAGCATGCAGAATAATTCCTTGCCGGTACGTCGCTTCCGGGGCCGAACGACAGATATAAATGTCGGCTAAAATGCAAAGATCCAGCGAGATCATTGCCATTCGGAGCCGACCTATAGAGTTTTATGCGCGGATTTCCGACTAGAATCATGAAAGACTGGCAAGGTCTTCAAGCACAGCACAATACTGGCACACAGAACGCTGTGCAGCAAAGAAAAGGTGCCGGTATATTGAGACTCACAAGGTGCCGGTATATTGAGACTCACAAGAGACACAACAGTCTATGCAAGATGAGACAAAGATTGCTTGCACTAATGGTGGGCGATGACATGCAAGTCGATAATAGAACTACGAGTGAATAACTGATGACTGGTAATATTTAACAGAGAAGAATGACTCGTGGTAACAACGAAGGCAAATCTATAAATGCTTTCAGGGACGCAGTGCAATCATGATTACAAGGCATATCTTTCCAGATTTCAATCTTGTTTCCTTTATACCCCTGTAAAATTGCTGAAATCAATTTTTTTCCAGTCACAGATCATGGCATCTGTTCCATAATGCTAAATCTACATCGATGTTATAAGACATTAAATTTTGCAGCACAACATTTCTTTGCAAGATAAGACACATAAGCAGCCGTCAGCTTGAATAGCAAAAAGAATCAAATTTATATACAAATTGAGAATTGGACGATTCCGGCATCGTTTCTTTTCCTTCTACAGTCAATGTTACAGATTAAAATGCACGGCAAAATGCTTCAAGACTTGAAAATACACTCAATTGCACAAAAGTGTTGGAGTACTTAGAAAACAGCAGATACGTCCAACTTTTTCGCGCAATTTCTGTTTTTCAAGGTGGAGGGAAAAGTGACGGAAATGTTAAGTCAAACTTTCTATGTTCATAAAAAATTATTTTCCGAAACTGATAAAGGGAGGATATTAAGTTAAACTTTAGCCGCTTTTAAAAAATTACTCTCGTAAACTAATGCGTCAAGCTTTCTGTAAATAATATAAAAACGGATAACGGTGCACTCACACAAGTCACGTGTTGCAAAAGCAAAGTCTGACAAAAACAAAACAAAGCAGCAGCAGATAATAAAAGAAGGAGCGACCTCGGCAGACCCGCACGCAATAACAAACGCGCTCACTAACTTAAAAAGAAGTAGCAGCGGCGGCGCTCTGCAGGCGACATTTGCCTGCACCAATAACAAGGTTCTTCCCTCGACGCTGATAGGCGGCACGTGCACAACGGCGAGTTCAAATTGTCAATATATGGAGCAGGCAGCGAGCTTACCATAATTGTGCCTCGGGACCATTCTTGTTATTAAATTTAGGGTATTAAACTTGCAATCCTAAGAGTGTAAAGCAAGTCTTGTAACAAGGGTTCTTTGTGCCATAGTGTTCCAACGGGAATGAGAAACTGCAGCGAGGGATATTGCTGGGATTGGTTGTAGGACAGGCTAAGCAACTGCAGCTTCTTAGGAGACGGACGGGAAGAAACATGTAAAGGCAAGCAAAACAAAACACGCACACAGAGGACACCGCAAACATGCAATATATTCACTTAGATCCCGTTCGGATGAAGTGGAGGTGACTGTGTCTACGCCACCGGACACGAAATACGATAACGGGAAAAATAATAACAAAACTCACCCACCGAACAGCGCAATACATTCACTTACTTATTTGGATGAGGTCCAGGAGACGGTGTCGATGCCACACAATACAAATCACGAAAAAAGAAAAAGAACGAATAAATTTTCAGTAATAAGAAAACCGCAGAAGGGTTGGACACACCACACAATGACGCGATAGCAGCAGCAGCAGCTGCAGGAGCTGCTCCGGTGCTGTTCGCTTCACTTCAAACAAAGAATTCGAACAAACTCCGCAACAGTCGCTGGAGCAAACCAAGCATGCGATCACAACCTCGACACGCGAGGGTGGAGGGAGATCGAGCGTCAGCCTGCGGTTGTTTCAACATCTATTGTCTTGCCGCACCAGCAATAATATAATTTAAAAATAATAAGAGTTGAGCATCTAGCAGAAGTTAAATTAACTTGTTACCGTTCGCCTTAGTTGGTTATTTTCGTAGCAATCACAGAATTTAAACCTTGACCGAAAGGTCGTTTTGGGTGATGGCTGGTGAACCGCTTCGCGTAATGCTTTTTAGCATTCCGCGTCAAACTAGATCGACTTATAGCTTTTCCTTTAATTTTCAGTTGAAAATGTAGCATACTTAAAATTGATACTATGTTAGTATATGCTAAACAAACAACAGTAGTTTTCGCTACCGGATTACTTTAGGAGTTGTCAGTTTTCCAAAAAAAAAAAAACATACCTGGTAATATTTCAGGCTAGCTGTAGAGAACTGCGGCACTCTAATAAAAGGAACCTACATTTTAAAGTGAATTTCCGTAATACTAAGATACCATTACTGGATTTGAAAGATTTAATTTTATAATTTTATCACAACCTCAGTCTGTTTTGTTTTTTTTTTTATCCACATTCTGACGAATACCTACTAGTGCAAAAAAGATCTTCTATTTTCGTAATTTTAAAGTATGTTGTTACAAAAAAGTGTTCGCACTTTTAACCCTTTACACCCACCTGTGATGGATTTGTCACCGTGAAACGGTGTCGACATTAATCTTTGTAGCGTTAGAGCCATATAAGAACGACAACACTGCCGACAGTTTGCAGTGGGGTAGTCTCGGCACGGTTACAGGCTTCAAACGTCGACGAGGCGATCTGCCTGATGTCTACACAACGCTTTTGTCTCAGTTGTGTCAAATATAACTAATAATATATACTTCCAGGCGCTAAGGGTAGAAGGAAAAGAAAAGGTCTTCCGGACGAGTGAGTGCTTGCTAATGAGCAAGTGCGTTACTTCACAGCCAAAATAACCTCGGGTTGCAAACAAAAGGGACGGTTCTTCCTGGTGAAGCGTCTACAGGGCGGACGCCGCCGGCGAGTTAAATAAACGAGAGAAGCCGAAAGCCGACGAAGAAAAAAAATATCCATCAAATGACGTAGTTACGGACTCAGGATCACGGAGCGGTCGCTGGTAGTTTCCGTGCACATCATTAATATTGATATGAATAATTTTCCTCATAGGATACAGTCAAGGAGTAATAACACCATCTTTTATAGGCCATACTCAGATGGAGCGTACCAATATTGGTAGTATGCTAATTATAAGCACTTGAACTTTGAGCGGGTGCCACAGCTGCTGGGTCCAAAACACTGTCATTTGACGCGCATTCTTTTTCTTCGAATGCGTGGCTGGTTTTCTCATTATTTATACTCCCTAGTTGTTACAGGGGTTCTCGACACTACCCTAGCGTACTTGACATGCGCTCTCCTACGCGCCAGTATAAAAGTGCACTTATTACTCCTCCGCCTAATAGGCAAAATTTTAAACCTCACCAGTACAAAATTACAGTCAATATTCCTTCTCCTGATATGCAAGTTGAACCTCGCTAAAAACATGCTCCCATTATTCCTCCGCCCTTCTGGCAATGCTCTCTACCTGAATCATTCTACTAGACATGCATGGGTTCTTCTACTCGCTAAAATAAGTTGAAATAAAATTACTCCCTTTACTCCTTTGTCGGTATGTAAAACTATAAACTTAAACCTTTCATCTTCGGAAAAGGATCAAAAAACCTTTCATCCTAGGAGATGGATCAAACAACCTTTCATCCTCGGAGAAGGATCAAAAAATCTTTCATCCTCGGAGAAGGATCAAAAAACCTTTCATCCTCGGAGAAGGATAAAAAAACCTTTCATCCTCGGAGAAGGATAAAAGAACCTTTCATCCTCGGAGAAGGATCAAAAACCTTTCATTCTCGGAGAAAGATCAATCAACTGCACTTTAAAGCAATGCAGTCCTACGAACCCTGGAAAGTAAATTAAATTAAAGAGCGGACTGATTCATCCTGACTATTTTGACCAGTGTCCTTTCACGTAGTATCATTTTCATGAGTAATTGAAAGTTCGATTTGGGAGTTTCAAAGCTAAACTGTAAGATTAGCATTGTGCACTTTGTAAGTTACAGGAATTTTACACCTGATTTGGATCAGCAAAGGAGAGCTTTGAGAGGTATTGCTATACATCAGTGGACAAGACACTCTACGACGGTTAGAAAAAATTTTTCCTTTCATCGTATTTCACTCGAAATAAAACATTTACCCCCAAAAATGCTGAAATGATAATAATGATTCATGAATTGCATTTTTAAGTTATAAGTTGATGTGCGAACGTAAAAACCTCGCAACCGCATGATATTTGAAGCTTTCGAACACAGCCTCAGGGTGCGTGACAACAGTACGTGACTCTGAATTATAAAAGCTTGCTTTCCTTTAGCGTAATGTAAACCGCGCTATTATAATTTGATCGACAAGAATACCATTGTTCATCACCTCGCAGTTCGTAACGTGCAATTAAAATGAGATACATTTATATACCGGTATCGGTCATCCGTATGAAAAAAACGGGGTTCAATAGCAGCCGTTGCGCTCACTAGCCAGTAATTAAGAATAAAACGCGTTTCTCTGCACCTTGACTTTATAGGTAGTAAAACGCTAAATGACAGGAGAATATTCCATTATATGATGTTCTAAATTATATACAGTAGACGTGACAGCACCACGTAAATATTGACAGGCTTGTAGACCGTCGTGGCAACAGTAACACTCTGTACTGTACTTACACCCAACCTCTCCTATATATAAAACTTATTTCAGTGAAATGTCTGCTTCTGAATAGAGAAACACCAGCTAAAATTAAATAATATTTCAGGCATGGCTAACAATTATGCCAAACTATCTCCGCCCGACAACAGCGTTTTCTTGTGCGACTAAGTTTTTTAAAAGTTTTCACAATCACACACTTGCTGGTAAATTTTTATTGCAGAGAAAGTTTATTTACTTGAGATGATTATCCTATTCACAGTAGAAAATGTTTAGATGATTTGCACATAGTTGAACTTAAGCAATAGAGCATCAAGTCGAGATAAGTAACCATTAATTAACGCAGTCAAGCATAACTGCTGTCAGCGTCACGGGTAAATGCACTGCAAGAGAGAGGAAGCGATAGTTGCACGAGCGGCACACACCTCACATGACCACGGCTGCAGCCAAACTGCCTCACCTGGTCTCGGTGGCACCTGAGAAACTCCAGCCAATGAAGTAACAGAAGCCGGTCCAGCTCGGACAACTGCAGTCGGTGGTTAAACACAGCAGGTCACGCAACATCTTCACTTCAGCGGCTCAAATATTTGACCAATTAGATGGCAAATTTAATCGTGGCAATTGTCACTGAAAAAGCGAGACTACTCTATGTTATGTGGCTGTCAGCAATCTGAGTTACAGATTGAAATATAACTATAATTGCCGATAATATGAGGGAAATTTTTAAATTCAACATTGACATTCAATGAAATTTAAGAATAGCGATATGCTTTAGCAACGAAGAGTTGAAAAAGTTTCTTGATGCAGTAGCCAATAACAGATTCGTAAATATCTTCGTGACGTTATTTATTGGCACCTGAATTACAAAACAACGTTCACGTTATAAGTAATTTCATTCCCCTAGGTAGAAGAAAACAGGACATGCGGTATGTCGAGGGAAACTTGGAACCTATGCCTGAGGGTATTCCCACACAAGATCAATGAGTATGGGTAATTTTGGGGACGGCGAGTCGGGAAAAGGAGGAACATAATAAAACTTCATGACAGCCTATTGAACCCTATCAATATATCTTCAGCATTTATCCAAAGTCTACGAGTATATAGTGAGCGATCGGATAATATCTTAATTATTTTCCGAATGGGAATACTCAAGCAGGAAGCACCACTACACTGGGACGTGATCGAGCAGTGCAGCAGCCGGAGGTGAAGAACTGCTTCATAAATACCACATTGACGAGGCGCGCGTCGCAGTCCAGCAACTTTCCATTTTGACTCTAGTCACTTCAGCAACGTAAACAAAACGTGTCACAGTTCCCAAACTTGCAAGGTATTATTTCTATCAATCGTCAGTGACACCAGGCTACGCAATGGCCAATGGTACATATTGTAGTACATGTATAGACTTTTATGGCAGGCTCTTCAATTGTTCATATGCCAAACTCCAGCAGTTCGAACTTAAACAAGTTTCAAAATTGCTGGAAAAACGAGCAAGGTAGCAACGGGTTGCTGTCAGATAAAATCTGTGACACACGCAGATTTTCACGGATCATTCTTCATTTTTCCGATAAAGGAGCCTGTTGTTATTCTGCTGCCCTCACTGAGGGGTGGCAAGCTTAGACGGACTACCAAACAAACCATAGGTGGACCCTGGGACAACCGAGTGCTGAGTATGCTGCTCCGACAAGGTAATCATATAAACACAGGAGATGCAGTACATTAGGCTGATATTTTCACTGTTTATACAGTACCGAAGCTCTAATTCGAATTAGAAAATTAAGACTGCGGTGCCTAATCCACTAATTTTTCAAGCAGTAAAAAAATGGTGCGTCGTCCACGAAGAATCTCTGCTTTTGTAAGTCATATACAGGGAGTTTTTACGCTCAGCAATAAAAAAGGTAAGGCAAAATGCGTTCACGTCCAGCAATAAGCGGCAGGCGCACTTAATGAAGCGTTGAACAATTTAGTCCAACGACGGCATAAAATAAGCAAAAGAGCATCGCGTTATTAACGACAACCGAACGCTGGCCAGCGGAGCGGCGACGCTGCGGGCGACTGCGGACCGTAAGCACGTATACCAATTGCCGTCATAGCGAATTAATTCAAGAACTTGGATATTATTTGAAGATATCTTGAAGACGGAGACGGGATGAAAAAAAATGATCGTCGAGAATGCGATGCAATATTTTCATTGCTACTCTGCTTGAAAGGCATCAACTCGATTGTTAATTTGAAGTCAGCATCTGCACATCAACCCTTCGATGCATGACTTAAACTTACAGTTATTGAAATATTACAGTTTAATAAGTGCCATGAATGACACACTTCCTGCAGAAGTTAAGCATTTGCTTTTCAAAGTTAGTCAAGACTCAACCCCTTCACTTGACTGGTCCGGTACTTCAGAGAAGTGCACCGACTTTGCTCCACTGGTTCGAGCTCCTGGCGTTAATTCTCAAGCCGATTATTTTCTAGAGTTCAAAAACCTCAATCGCACTCAGTAAATTGGAGATTTTAAAAGTTACAAGCGTACCTGGGCTGCTGCTGCTGCTACCATACAATACCATTCAAGTGGACAAAACTAACGTTCTTCTCTGGAGATCCGGAGAAGTCAAGCCTACTGGGCTCGACTGCGCAGCACCAATCGATGACACTTGATATGCAATAAAGAGCTAATCCTGACCGACCCATCCAAACATTGGCTTCCGCCTGGTGAGGGGACATTAGAGAATTAGGGAGCTCAGGGGACAGAGTTAGAGAGAGAGAGAGAAAGAGAGTTAAAGAGACAGAGTGAAAGAGTTGAAGGTACAGGGCTACAGAGCAAGAGAGGTAAAGGCACAGACTTAAATAGCAAATGGACAGAGTTAAGTTAATATTCAAAAGTTAAAAATGTGAAAGATGCCCTGTGTGAAACTTTTCTTATAGTTAACTATCAAAATTTCATAAAGATAGTGTAAATCGGCTTAGTATTGTTTTGTACACAAGCTGAGAGTTTCCTATCAGAAAATGTTTGAAGTGCTAACCATGTAGGAAAATTTCATTAAACTGTATTAACCGGCTTCATGTTAATTTCTGAAAATAATATTAAAATTTTCTCTGGGGAAAACTTTCCAACTCTAGAGTAGGACATTTTATAAATTTGTATCAATTAGTCTCACATATTACAAAAAAACACTAATAATTTCTTATTTATGCACCTTTAAACGATTTTTTATTGCAGAAAAATTCGTGAAATTAGTATTAATTGTCGTCTAGTCAGTTTGTAAAGAAAAACATACCCCATGAGAAATCTTCCGCACTCTCACGTCCGAAAATGTCGCCAAAAAATAAAAGACGTTAGTCGGCTTCATGTCACATTGTAGGGAAACTGAAAATGTTTTCTTACAAGAAACTTTTGAACTACTCACTGTGAAAACTTCATGAGAATTGTAGTAATCGGCTTCATGTTAAACTGTCAAGACCAAAAAAGGCGAAAGCCTTACTCAGAGTGAGAGTAACTACACTAGCGGTGACTTCGTCCCTCAGTACAGCAGCCCAGCATACCCCCTTATATGACGTGTCCACATTTCAAACATACCCTGAGATTTTCTTTATGTTATCGTACATCTTGTGCAGAAATTGCAATAATTATGCAGCCTATAAAAATGTATTAAGATACATGGTTCCCAAACATAATATGTTCGCATTAGATAAGTAAGCTAGATCGCATTAGGCTATTAGTATTAGGCAATTTATTCTAATGGAACCCGAGCCTGCTCGAGAATTCATATAAGAAATATATATATGTATATATTTATCTGTTTGAAACCAGCTCCTGCGTGACTAAAAATGTTAGAAAATAGATTTTACTTAAGCGTTTAACTGGACACAACCGAACGAGATAGATGGCATTACGAGAGGATACTCAGGTCCCCGAATGGCAGGCGAGCTGCTCTGCACTCGCCAGAATTCAGCGCACGTTCGGCTAATGCGCCACTCAAGGTTAGGGTGCGAGGGCGCCGGTGCGGGGAGTTCGCTGTCGATGACTCGGAGAAAATTCCCTGCGAAGTCAAGAAAGTCGCGCCATCGGCTAAAAAGTGGGAGAGGGAAACGGAGCTTGCTTTCTGAGCAACTAAGAGAGTTCACAGAGCAGGATGAATGGGAGGACGGGCTCGTCAGTTCATTTATGAAGGAACGAGAATATATATTAGTAAATTTCGGAAACAACTCCCCCCTTTAAGGTATATTTCGTCAAAATAAGGACTTTCTGTGCTATTCTAATCTAAAAAGTTGGCCTACATTAAAAATTTGACCGGTTGCGCCAATACAGATTTTCACGAAATATAATACGTGTCAGTACTTAGAAATAGTGATATGGCATAAAGTAGTTGAAATGTCTACTTCACCAGACTATAATTTTCTACGAACTTATACAAAGCCAATTGCTCCAAAAATATTCGTATCATAGTGTTTTACGAACACTGCAGTGTTTTACGAACACGAACACTGGATATATAATGTGGTGGGCAAAGTTAAACGCGCTTACTGTTCCCCTCACGGGCGTTGTGTTGTATATCTGCGCTGCTTCAAAACCGAAAAACTAAACAGAGGATCCACAGCCGACTATTGGCTGCACCACCTTGAAGATTTACTCATTTATAGTCATGTGCGGATAAAAGTTGGCAACATTGAGTTAACGCGTGAAGAAAATTATTTAGCAAACTATTAGTTTACTACTCTATGTGTTACTAAGATGAATCTGAAATAGGCGTAAGCTGTTATATCTGTTATATTTCTTTTCTGATTGTTACACAAACTGGAAAGCATTTGGAAACACTGGAAAGGTTCCTTAACATGCGAAGGGAGTTTTACGACGCGCTAAAATTTGCTAATGTATTTTTCTCATCGTTCCATCTTTCAAGACCGAATAAAATCAGAACAACACGTATGCGAGATTGTCCAGGACTCGTCAAAAGACCAACCGAGTACTGAAGTGTCGAACTTATGAACAATTGATTGATACTCCGGAATGACTGTGCAGAGTCAGGGTCTATTGGCGACGGGTGGCACAGGACAAGTTAAATATGAAATTACTCAAGTCAGGTACAGTAATTAATTGTTACATATTTTAGAACCAATTTAGCTTATGAAATGTCTTTGTCGTCTCTGTCTCACCACGCACTGCTAGTTTCTTTCAGTAGTAATCTGAAGCGTAAGCGAGTTTAAGACCAGTTGGCGGTTTTGTATTGGATACCTAAACACGTACCATCGACATCAGTGAGAAGAGATTCATAATATTTTAAGCTATGATGAATTTACTCCGAATTAGTAAATTTCTACTAGGTATCGTTGCTGAGACGCATACAGCAGAGTAACGATTTGTTCCAATCCCGAAGAATTTATAACGCTTAAAAAGCGAAGTTAAAATCGCTTACAATATTTTACGCCTCTGTCTGTGTTAGGCCGCC
The DNA here is from genome assembly GCA_001587735.2 of Parhyale hawaiensis. Lineage (NCBI taxonomy): Eukaryota > Metazoa > Arthropoda > Malacostraca > Amphipoda > Hyalidae > Parhyale > Parhyale hawaiensis. The sequence continues at coordinate 18,321,579 of LQNS02278083.1, forward strand.
GTCCCACCGGCGAGACAAGCGACGCGCAACGCGACAAATTTATTGCACGACAAAATGTAACGAAGGGTACAGCAGTCTGCTACCCCCACCGCCGCAACTGCGATGCCTCGCGACACCCGTGCATTGCTGCAACACGACTCCCGTAATAGTCGCATTGCGTCGCTTGTTGCTTTCAGTGGTTTCCCGGCCTTACGCGCACCATCGCAACACTTCTTTAGTTTACACTCTCCGATTGTTACATGAGCTTTTTAGGTACTGGAATCATGGAGAAGAATTATTTCACATTAATACAATCGCTTTAGTTTATGTTGCACCTTTCTCTTTGTTAATCTCACTACACCTTAATAATTTTTATTTATTGTAGTTCTTACGTAACTGGCAAGAAGCTGGGCTGGTGGGAGAGAAAACAGTTCGGCCTCCAGGGACCGAGTAAACATTTTTGAGAAGTCATGGGCGCACCGCAGCCCGGCGCAGCCAAATGGGCCGTGGGAACAGGCGGCCGCTCCGCAACAATCGAACCACACGAAAATTTACATGAAACAGCAAAATTTTGAAGGCCGCTCAATTGGAGAGCAAAATTACACTTCACGCCAGTGGAGTCTCCCTCAGCAAGGCGGTGAACAGATTGCTCCGCTCCAGAAACACGGGGATTAATTTTCCCAGAACAGCACTGAGAATGAATATGTCAGTTGCACTCCACACAAGCAGGATTTCGTTTAGAAAGGAAGGAACACAATAGTTGAGTGTCCTTCCACTCAAATGGGAGTTCGTTCAAAGAATACTAAAGAAAATAGAACAGTTGAATAAGTTTATTTCTACAATACAAGTAGACTTTCGTAGTAAAAGCGCTGGAGGGCAAATTCACTCATATATCAGGATATCAGGGGGTTTCATTCGTTTACTGAAATTAAAAGGTTAGCTGAATTAACGTAAATTTTTTTATAAAAGAAGAATTTTCATGATGAAGATGACGAACGTAGCAGCTAAACTTGCCAAAAGTGAAGATTTGCCAGTATCAAACACTAATACTTGAAAAATAAATGCTAAACGATTAATATACAATTAATAGTCATATTATGGAACGAAATTGTGTACCATGGTAGCTAGGGATACCGCCGTGTAACGAGAACAAAACTGTACTGTATGCAGAGAGTACAGCTCCCAGCTCCAAAAAAGTGTGACAATGTAATGTTAGACGGAATTTTTCGCTCATTACGCAAGATTTCCGTAAGAAGAAACTTCTTATATTTAAAAGCAAGGGTTAACTATAATACTTACTCAAAGTGTCTGAAATGCAGTGGAAATCCTAAGACGAAGGATGAGATATTGTTTTAACAACAGTCTTCGTTTCGAGAAGGTAAGTTCTACAGTTTACCTGCTCCTTTTACATTCTTGAAACGTTTTCCTAGCTTAGCCAACACCGCACAACAGCAGTTAAGCTTACGTACTTCGTTTTGATAGTCACTCAATATAGCGTGGACTGTCGCGGCAATTCCCGCTAGGTGGCGCTGTATACTGTCTACGCTTCTGAATTGTTTGATTTTCTTGAACCATCTCTGTTTTATAGGATTCTCTGTTCGAGATTTACTACAACATTTCTCCACAACATTATACAATCAATATCATTCTTCTCATCGGTGAATGAGGTATTAGGTTTTTAATCCTATCTTACTCAGGTTGTGCTCTTTCGCGACAGCCCTAACAAAATTTTTGGGCCACCGCTGAAGCTGAATAGTTGTTGTTTTAGCTTGTATGCCGGCCATGATTTTTGGTAAGGAGGGGTTGTCTCTCCAACTCTATTAATTCAGGAGAAGGAATCGTTGCAGCGAAACAACACATATGTAGGGTGAGTTATAGAAGGCTAATAGGGTTACAATTTGAGTTTCATATACATACATACAACTCATTTGTAAACTATTAAGTTTTTACTAGAAGCGCAATCAGAACGCTGATCAAGTATGTGAAATCATGACACCAAAGGGAGAATGCATTTCTTGACAAAATGGCACAGGCGATGCAGAGAAAACCAACGTCGTCGACAGTACCGCTAGCGGCAAAAGTAGAAAGTCAGCAACATAGTCAGAGCGTCACTGACGTATTTATCTGTACGGGCGCTTGTCAGTCTGCCTGTCGCGCTGCCGATGATGAGCGCTCAGCACGTCACTTTATGACTCCCCTGGACGGCTGCCAAATAGCATTGCAAATTTTCAAAAGCAGATTTGGCAAGAGACACACTCAGGAAAAGTATCATAGGGGACTAGGAGCCTAATCTTCCACATGTATGGTGGGTACTCGACGATGACAGGGTTGTGGCTCTCACCGTAAGAATGAAACTCATTGCAGCCTTGAAAAAAAAACAGTGAAATCAACTGTCCAGTGATACAACACAGCGTTGTTGAAACGAGTGTTTCCTGTAGCAGTAGTGCTACACATCCTCATCGCCGAGGATGACACACTCAACAGTAATGATGGACACTCTGATCAAAGACTGATGCAGGCAGGAGCGATGCTGGACGCCGTGATCAATAACAGTAATACAGGCAACAGTGTAAGATGCTAGACTCTCTCATGGAAAATATAGACAAACGCAGCAATGATACCGGTGATGCTAATATCAATTTTTACGGCAAACAAAGATGTAGAGAGTAACGACGATATGTATCGTTAACGAACACCGCTAGTTCCTGTAGGCATCTGTGATGCAGGAAACTGCTCGCATCGGTGCAGTGGAATGCATCAGGTGCAGCAGAACGCATCAGGTGCAGCAGAATGCACCAGGTGCAGCAGAACGCATCAGGTGCAGCAGAATGCACAAGGTGCAGCAGAACGCATCACCCCGCTACGCACCACAAGCCCCAGCAATTTCTCCAAAGCTCGCAGTACTAACAAAAACACCAAAAATTGTCGTAGAGGAATTGGCTTCACCAACCAAGCCGAAAATTAAAGAAACGGTAAGCTTTTCTTTCCGTTACTGAAGAGCAAACACTCGACAAAACAGTAACGCTTTCGAAACCTACAGTTACGAAACCAAAACGATCGGAGTGAAGTGCATCCGGGACTTTAGACGTACAAAGTGTGAATGAAAATACTGAACTTCACACAGATAACTGAGAAATAAAGAAATACAAAATTGCCCTCGTAGTCGAAAATTATTTACACAATGTGTACGTGCCTAATATTTTTTTATTTTATATTGGCAGGTCGTTAGTGGGAAAGAACTGACATATAAACATCTCATATGAAATAATGAAAGAGACTGCACACATTACTACTGTTTGATGAAATGCTATCCACAGACATCTTACATTAAACACGCCAGCTAACAAACTGCCATGTTATGTACATTTTCAAGTATAGTCAAGTGCTATCCATCAGACTTCTCATGTTGAACCCTGTAGAAAATACTGCCGCCTCCATGCTTTTTATTCAATTATTATAAGACTATGATAACTGGCAATGCTGTACACCAAAACTACAGATGATACATGCTATGGGCACCACAATAAACGAGAATGTGTTCGTCGGGCACGAACAGCATTGGTATTGTATAGCGGCGAGTCTATACGTTAGTCTTTTGAATCCAATCGTCCGAGTGTTTTGAAGCATCGTTGTCAACACAACTTTGTGTACGCCACAGAAAATTATTGAAAAATTATTTCAATTAAATGAGTTTCCTCGGCACGTGTCACTATAGAAAAATTATTTCAATTAAATGAGTTTCTTCGGCACGTGTCACTATAGAAAAATTATTTCAAGTAAATGAGTTTCAACGGCACGTGTCACTATACATACAAATTAGAGATATCCCTTCAACTTTGCAGTAAAGCAAGACTTATAAAACGACGCAATTTTTCCTGCTGTTTCTATAGCAAAGCAGCTCGTTCGGACGATTGAATGAGTGGACACATTCAAAAGACCAACATCTAAACCGGTTCCAAAACTAATTACTTTTATTTCTTCCAGTCATAGAAATTTTTTAGGTAAGCAAAGAAATGAGCTGTAACACAACCAAAGAGCACTTGATCGAGACCTGAGCTGACTTATATATATAACGTTAGATTAGTGATTCATTTCAGAGAATCCACCATTTACAGTATCAATAACATGCCATTCATCAATATGATGCCTTATTATTGTAATATTTACTTTTTAATTTCAACTGTCACAGTTATTATTTTCTTTTTTTTTTTTTGCCCGTTGATATGAACATTATCAGTAAATTGAACAAGTTACACTAACTACCTGTACTGTATTTCATCACAAAGGATCATTTTCTCATATACCATTTAATCAGTAACATATATGAAAATGACGCGAGATGGCAGAACCATTATCAAGAAATAAAGGTTTCTAATGCTCCACTATAAATTATTACGTCGCACATATTTTATTGGGCATATTATATCGCAAAGAAAAATAAAATTTTCATTCTTACAGTATTGTCATCAACTTACAAGAATTCATTACAAGCATCACTAGCTAGGTACATCATGGTCAAAGAACTATTCGTGTCACTCAGAGGAACAACAATATGTCTCGCAGTCGTAATGTTATCTTGTACAATATTATTTGGCTTAGGTTTAAAGTGCAACAACCTATTGTTCACCTTAACCCTTTACTGGGCGGCTAAAACACTCTCGTAGTAATAGCTTTATTGAAGTAACCAAATACCGTCACTTGCCCAGTAAAGGGGTGGCGCGTTCTGGCACTCACATGATAGACGCACCTTTTATACAAATTTCGCTATCGACACTCATTGTGGCTATGCGAGGCAGTGTCTCGAGCGGGTAATGCCACTAGCAATACAGCCAAGTCATGAAGTATAACGACACAGCGCCAGAGAACAAGGAGTCGCCCATAATTAAGATAAGCGAAGCTGAGAAATTGCCTTATATAGCAGTGGAGAAAAGAGCATAGAGGTTATGGGGCGGGTGGTGCGTGCACCAGCAGCAACGGAGCCTCTAGTGTAGTTCGCCTGAGGAGGCAGTAAGCGTGGCCAATATACACGTATAAAATAATGCCAAGGCAGCTCGCTTAAGGTAAGTGTGGCAAGTAAGCAACCTAATACTAATAATAATAATACTTATAATACTAATACTAATAATACTAATTTAATTTTTAAACGTCTGAATGCGTATTTTAGTTCCAGTAACATTTTGTCCTCTAAGCAATTTGGTTTTAGAAAAGGCTCCACGACATGCTCTGCTATTTTATCTGTTGATTCGGACATCTTACGAGCTTTTAATCGCAAACAGTGCACGATTTGTCTCTTTCTTGATTTACGGAAAGCGTTCGATACCATTGATGAAGATTTACTAATCGAAAAGTTTAGAAAATATGGTGTAACACATAATGCTCTTAATTTATTACGATCTTATCTCTCTGACCGCACTCAATATGTCACATACAATAATGCATGCTCCGTTGACAAACCCATATCACTCGGTGTCCCTCAAGGGTCTACTCTAGGTCCTTTTATGTTTAATGTGTTTATAAATGATCTGACAGCTTTACCTGATGCAAGTT
>LQNS02278083.1:18327829-18350542 GCA_001587735.2 Parhyale hawaiensis
TTCATTAATTATTGTATAAGGAGGGTATTATCTTTGTAATGATGTTTCTCCACTACAGGATTTTACTTCCTCGTTTTAGTGCTTTGAATTTTGTTACCTGTTTTAGGTCCAAGAAGCGATTAGGCTTAGAGCGACCTTTTGTCCTATAAATTTCAATCATGACCATATATGTTTTTAATTGCTTTGACAAATAAATTTCTATGGAGTTTCTATGGAGTTTCAATAATGCATTTTATTAATACTTTTATTAGCAATGCGGTGGATCAACTAAGTATCTGTGACGCTCGAGAAAAGCGCAGTTTAAGAAGCTTATTACCATAGACCGCAACAGTACTGTTGCGGTCTATGGTATTATATGTATTGTTATCATACCACTTCAACTGTATTTTAAGAAAAGAGAAGGAAAAAACTTGCACAGTAAGAAAATTGGATAAAAAACGGATGAACGTAGAGCATGTGAGCGATAAGTAAAGAGCGAAGAGGAACAGTGGCAGAAAAAAATATGACTAAGAGACGGATAAAAGGGAATACTTGCAGTAGGTAAGGGAAGATACCTCTCGAAGACTTATAACTAAAGCTAAGGTAACCTCTGGAAAAAGTCGTGAATGGAAGAGCGAGTCTCCACACCATGAGATAGATGACGCAATATGCCTGGTGCCCGGTAGTCAGAGCATTCGTATCGTTGCAAATACTGTACAATAGAGGGTTCATTTCTTAAGCCTTTGTCTGACAAACTCGCCCCGCTAAATTTTTCTTGCTAATATATCTTAGGTAACAACAGCGCAAATTCTGATAATCTAGATTGAAGATGTGAGTCCATTTCTTACAAGAGTAAGGTTTACACCAATCATAGAGCTATCTACCTCGTACGAACTATAATATATCGAAACTGAAGCATTTACTGGCATAACCAAGTCAAATTAGTAAATATGTAGACTCTAATTGTAGCAATGTCAATTGAGAAAGCATTAAAAATTCTAAAGAATGGGACGTTTCTAGGCTCTTATAAGTAAACCACAGATAATGCAGACTTGATGTTCAACCCAATACCAGAGTCATAAATATAAATAATGAGTTACATAAACGGAGAACTTTTGTTGGAGGTCGTACCAATTTCGAACCATGGTTTTGCAGTGAAAAAAAAAAGCGTCACGCGAATTGTGGTAAACTAAATTTTCAAATTAGCAGCGACATAATGAGATGAGATAAGCACGGGAGGTCTGTGGGTACAGCGAGAGGGCAGCTAGTGAGCCAGAGGAACAGGAGCCCTCAGAGCAGCCGCCACTGCAGCCGCCGCTACACTTCCTGCAGCTGCCCTTGGCATTTGCCGTCGCTGGGATGACCGTGGACACTGCCTGCACTGCACGCAGGCAAGCACTGGCACACACAGATCACTGGGTGCAGGTAAGCACTGGCACGCGCAGATTACGGCATGCAGACAAGCACTGGCACGCTCAGATCACTGCATGCAGGCAACCACTGGCACGCTCAGATCACTCCATGCAGGCAACCACTGGCACGCACAGATCACTGCCTGCAGGTAAGCACTGGCACGCACAGATCACTGCATGCAGGTAAGCACTGGCACGCACAGATCACTGCATGCAGACAAGCACTGATACGCACAGTCACAGCATGCAAGCAAACATTGGTACGAGCAGACCACTGCACGCAGGCATGCATTGGCAAGCACAGATCACTGCACTGCATGTAGGTAAGGATTAGTATGCCCAGATCATTGACTGTAGGCTAGCATTGGCAAGCAAAAACCACTGTATACAAGCAAGCATTGGGAGGCACAAATAACTGAATGCAGGTATGCATCGGAGCACACAGATCAATGCAAGCTATCAACTATTGGCGCATCGAAGTCATTAACCTTCTACCGTTTAGCTTATAGGCATAGCAATTTTTCTATAGGAATAACACTATTTGAAACTAGGCGGTAAAGGCATAAGCATCCAAACTTCAATTTGCGGATATCATTAATTTTTTATTATCATTGATAATTTTCATACTCTTGATGGGTTCCTCAACACTTCTGCTTTTCTGTCAGACCTTATACAGTAAGCTCTTGATAAATATACTGACCTCATTTGAAGAGGGTGTTTGAATGATCGTTCGAAAAGTAGGTTGTTATTATCATCCAAATGTCACCTTATCAATGGGTTGAGGATTAGCTTATACGGGGCAGCGCCACACGAGTGATGGACACCCAGAGGGGGGAATACACCCACCGTCACCGCCGCAGGATCGGTCGGCTTTCAAAGTTAACGGCTAAACCGGTTTAACGATTAGCGAAGGACGTTAGGTTCGTTCAAGTATGCCAGAGTACCCCAAATTCGGCTGTACGGTGTGAGGTGCTGTGTATCGAGCATATTATGGTATCAGTGAACTCGTTCACTTTAGAAACAAAAGGTAATTATTCGTACCATGCAAATGGTGTCCATGTCAGGACACCAAGCCGAACAGCAGTTAGATGCAGCATAGTGGGTATTAATAAGACTTTTCCAATTAATAACAGCTACGGGTTCGCTCAGGTGCCGCAATGCCGTTTTCATTATTAGTATTAGAAAGGCAGTCTCATTCTTTCTACATACACATAGCCAAGGATGTGAGGGTGTATCGCTGTCGTCCGTGCAGGTCGTCCTGCTCGTAAAACCTTTACTGCCCCATTATCTCACTTTGCTAAAACAGTTACTTCGTTAATTTCAGGGCCGGAGTATAAACCGCAGGCATAAACAACGAAAAACGTAGATTTAGCATTGCATTCATCAAGTCGCTGACTGCTAACACGAAGAGCCCATGGAGTAATTACCACCGATATTAGGAGTAGCGTTGGTACTCTGAGAAGGTAAGAAAAGAGGTATATAATCCATGCACTAATGTTGTAATGATTAGCAAAGTGAAAATAAAAGCGTTGAGTAGCTTCTCCCTAACAGAATTCTAGGAGGCCCCAGAAGCTAAAATTGCAAATCAGCTACTCGGAAGACCTAATATTCTAAAAGGGATAAGGAGTGTTGTTTTGATTAAATATTGTATTATCAATAAATTTATTTTGAAGTAAAATATTGCTACTACTGTCAACCAACTTAAACAATGAAAACTTGAAAAAAAGTTCAGCTGTAATATTCCATCTTTTAACCTACTCAACGACTCTTACATAATTTCAGTTTTTCTGTCGATCAATAACGGAAGAATGAATTGAACATGAGCATAAAGTTCATAAATTTCATTATAAACAGTGAGACATGTGATCTTCGGAAGCCCTACTTGCGCTAGGAGCCATTCTTTCGTTATATATCCTCATAAAGGAGTTTCCAATGATAATTCTAAATCGTTTAGAGGACAGAATTGAGAAACTGATCAATTATACGCTATAGGAACCGACAGTGCATTAGCTACATGTATAGAAAAAATCCTTGTTGAATAGTTCAGCCAAGAAATGATTGACCAGCGTAGAATTGGCTATTGCCAACGCTGGTATCTCGTGCATATCAGAGCACCCAACGCCGAAGACGCAACGATGTGAATTAAAGCAATAACACACGGCAGGATTATCGAAGCGTCAAGGACAAAAGCATCACAGAACTCAAGTTAGGGAGACTACATTGTCCTCAGCATTAAAGCGAATATTGACGGGACAGCAACAGTAATGATTTGAATATTTGGACCAGGAGAGGGGAAGCAACAGATAATTGAGAGGGCTCTTATCGAAGCAATGAGGTCAGAGGTAACTTGAACTATATAATGATGTGTGTGGCTACTACAGCGGATGCAACGATGCATAAAACTGGAGTATAAAGGAAGTGAAACCTATCCAAAACTAAACGGTTTGCTAAATATTAAAGGAACAGTGAGTTAAAGACATACATTTAGGATGATAGTTTCGAATCTTTTCAAGAGCAAGTTACCAAAATCATTACCACAGAGGAAGATAGTAACAGTAACATGGGTGGTTCAATAAAAATATCTAAATTCAGAATCAGAAAGACAGACCTGTGAGAACAGTGGAATTAAATACTAAAACTAGAGTACTCTGCGAGCGCATACCTCAGCCAAGCGAAGCAACGGTAGCAAAAACTCAAATTGGCTCTGAAATCATAATTTTCTTTGCATAAACTCCAAAATCTAATCACTTGTGCCTTTTTATAGTAATAACAGCTTGTGCAATTTTCTTGAAGATCCATTCTTAACTTTTTGAGTTGTACTGCTAACAAACGTTATGACAAACATGAGTCAAACATACAAACGAACAAACCGATCTGCACCAAAATTTAATCATTTATGTCTTTTAACATTTCTAACAGCCCCTATAAATTTCATAAAGATCCATTCATTTTTTTTTTTGAGTTATTGTGTTAACAAGCATAAAACTTAAAACAGTGACAAACGAACGAACGAACGAACGGATCATTACCAAAATTTAGTCATTTACTCTTTGTTATATACCTAACAACTCATGTTAATTTCACAAAAATCCATCAACAACTTTTTGAGTTATGGCATTGAGAAAAATGAGGCAGACAAACAAAGAGATGGACATATCTTCACCAAACGGTAATCATCTGTTTCTCCTAACATACCTAACAATCCCTGTAAATTTCGTCCTAATCGGTTCAGACCTTTCTGAGTTATCTTGGTGACAGACAGACAGACAAACAGGCAGACAGACAAACACGACGAAAACATAACCACCTTGACGGAGATAATAATGTAGTATTTCGGGCAAAACATCCCAATCGGAAACTTTTAGAAACATAGCACAAAGTAATCGATGTTCTTTCTCACAGACACCAAGATATAGGAATATATAAAGGCTTTTATACTGCGTACCGCGCTCCTACAGTTGACTTTAAGCAACGAGTAGTTGAACCACAGCCTAAGCCGAGACCGACGACGTCATTCACCAGCTGCAGCTCGCAATAGAGTCATTTGGGAGTCTCGTTATGAAATATCCAAGGGCAAAACAGCAAAACATAAAAAGCTTCAAGTCTGAAAGAACTCAAGTTTACCCCTTTAGAACCGATAAATTTAAAGCAACATCATTTATGTAGCAAAAGACAGTGGCCATAATGTTGGGCAACACAATGGAGTCCTGCACACAATGGGTGTCGCAGTCAGAGTTCAATCATCAGATAAGCCGCCAATGTCAACACGGGACTGAGTGCCACCGGCAAAATGCGAGATAAAAATGCAATAAAGAAGTCGCCAGCTGCTATTACCTTCGCAACGGACAGCAAGTGTAATGAATTAAAGAATAAATTGAGAAAAACAACGCGCTGCGCATGGATACAAGTCTCACCAAGTGATGGTAACAGTTCATTGGTTTAACGAGGGCTTCGTAAGACGAGTAGGAATACAAGAACGCATTTTGCTAGTTAAACGTAGTTAAGTTAAGTCAAATAAAACGATTTAAGTTCTCGTATTCATGCAACTCAATTTAAGGAGTGTAATAACTGTACCACAGCACTGCAGCGCACAGAATAAGTTGAAGCGAGTATTTCAGCGTATTAAAGTGACCCAACGAACTTCAGAAAGAGAGCTTACTTAGTAAAAAGCTGAAGAGCATCCACCGAGCAGCTGTAAGTTAACTAATTACCAAGGAAGCTGTCGCAGCACTGAAAAAGCTGTACGGCAAAGTGGATGATTATCTGACTGTCCGCTGCCAAGTGAATAGTAGCGAGGTAAATGCTATTGCAAATTTCGTAAAAATTTTGTTGGATCGCCCTTCATAATCACATAAAATTCAAACAACACGGTAAAATATGAGTATCAGAGATCATCTAAACAGCTACGTACTATTTTATAGTAATGGAATACATATAGCAGTTAGACATTCAATTAGATAAAATAGGCGGCAGTAGACGAATCAATAGGCCCATTTCCAAAGAGACACTGAAACTTACGCCCCGGCCCTCAATGAGCTATTGCCATTATGTTAGTAGGATATAGAGGACAGGAGAAAAGAGAAAAAGGGGAAAGGATCCCTGCCAAAGGGACGATTCATGAAAGCACGCAAGCACAATCAAGAGCCGCTGAAATGAGGAGCTTGAAGATGTCAAACTGTGTAGTTGGAGCGGGAGAGAGAGAAGAAGACGGATTAAGGTGGCCTCGGAAGCTTTGGCCGTTAAGAGTTTGCGACTTCTGGAGGAGTTCTTGGCTGTGGAGGATGTCTCTCCCAATGTATGTCAAAACTATTTTTAAACGCGTTAACCGACTCCGCACTAACAACATCGGAAGGGAGTCTATTCCAAATGCTGACTATGAAATACGGAAAGAACTGCTGACTTAAGGTCGTTCTTTGAGCTTTATGCTTGAGTTTTTGACCGTTGTTTCGCAAGCGATCATTGAGGTCTCTCTCAAAGAGCCCCGTTGTAGGTACGTCGTTGAAGCCATTTAAATACTTGAATGTTTCTATTAGTTGCCCCCTGAGTATTATTAAAATGCGAGTTTTAAAGTGAAAACATTGGTGGCAGCCGCTTCGCACTCGACAGCCAGAAGAGTATCCCGATATTGGGTTTGCATTTCACCCCGTTTTTCTAACAGAAATAAATAACACTCAATATAAATAATACGTGCATCATATCACCACTTTTCCTTTCAAGGTGAAATCAAGTAGAAAAAAACACCCCTCAAAAAAGAGATACGTTTAATGAACCAGCGCACTACACCGACTACAGCTGTTGTGTATCTTTCATTCGATAAAAACTATTTTCTCACACACGAGCTACATATAATAAGGCAGGAGGCAACTCAATAACACAGCTCCACCATGAGATCACGGACAGCTGGCAAGAGCTAGAGCGGCAGAACTCATCTTTTTGTACCAGCACTTTCTCCATCTCGGTATTAAAGACCGTCATGTGTGAAAGGATCGACGAACGTATGCACTATCAGGAGAAATCGAAAATCAGACAGCGTCCCTGGATGATCTTCTTCAATATTAATTTACTAAATTTAAAAATTGATTCTAAAATCAAAATTGATAACTTCAAAATATTGGCATGCATCTTGTCCTGAGTATGATTTAAAACTTTTACAATCAATCTTTAAATTTCGCTACACGCTATTTTCCTGATGACACTCTCGATCATGAAAAGAATTACTTCACTCGTTATGAAGTTTTGCCCTTATATTTTTATATTTTATGAAAGAATTATGAGAGTTGCGTTTCTTCAGAGTTAGCTCGTTAAGTTCAACGACTCAGCTTCACTATAAAAGACTGAGGCGGAAGAATAAGAGTCACACAGTAGTGTGTCAAAGGCATTATACCCTGCAGTCCCATTGATGTTAAGGCGCATTAGTTAATTAGGTAGACATGTAACCTTAGGTAACTCTTCGTAGTGTGGCGTACCTTCCAAGGTCGTTATACCTTCGGGTCTCTACAAGATGAGGGACAAATGACAGGAGAGAATTAGCTATTAATAAGTTAATACCAATATCAATACATTTGATTGGGCAGCTACCTAGTTAAATTGAGGTGATGCATCTGTTGGTATTCGGCACAGCTGATAATACGTGTATTATTATATTGTGAAGTTTAAGTCTCCTTTTCCACAACAAAGGCGATATCACAGAGGAAGGGGCACATACTGTACTGTGACCATAGACACGGGGAACCCATGCACGATGGTGTTCCCACACAGGATCAACGAGAATGGGAACAGTATGTCGGGAAAAAAGAGGAAGAACAGATGAAGAAAAGACGGAAAAAAGATCGGTATAAGAGTATGCCATGGGAAAGAAACAACGTGCTCACGAAGGACAGACGTCCCGAAGGCCTAGCTAATGGCTAAGGTAACCTACAGAGTCCCCCTGGGGGCGCTACTCGTCATACTGTGGGCGAATCTAAACTGATAATGCATGTAATTTTTGTTGCTGCTAATAGTTGATTTATTCTTACCTGATATGTATGATAGTTGAAAAGTCAATGAACTTCATTGAAGCAAACGTAGTCTTCTGTGTGCTCCTGCATACGCTTCCTTCAAAAAGGATTAATAATTCTAACAAAAAATGATAAGGATAGGCATCGACTTGTCTAATTTAACTATAATACTTATACCGCAGGCTCCAAAAACTTTGCTAGGCGCTTCATCTTTGTTTTTCTGACGAATTTTTAGTGCCCCTTGCCCCCCTCTTCGCCTTGGCCCGTATGAACACACATTTTCACAGTTGTATTTGGTACGCATTTATTCATTTCATGTCGTTAGCATCTTTTTTTCTGTTCAATCACTCAACGGTCTTCCACTATTATGATGTATTCAAACGCTACAAGAATTGAAGTCAAACATTGTTTCTATTATTGATTGGATTGTATTTTAGGTATATCATTACAAAGCCCAAATGCAAGGAGACAAAAGTCAAGTCTCCACCAAAGCCACTAAACAGCCACCGCAGCGGCCTATTCAGAATACACAGCCGCAGTTATTATGCTGCATCTGTCGTTCCAAGACTGAAAAAACAATCTTGTCATGGTAGACATTTAGGGAACTCTAGCTCTTCCCTAAAGTGAGCCTCTCTAGCCAGAATCTTACCCTCACAAGGACCCACTAATTGACAAGTCCCATCCCGCTAAAACTAGGTTATTTGGCTTTTGGAGGATTCACCCTTTTTTTAAGCAAATTCGGACTACCCCTTCATTCTATACTAATGAGAAAGATATTTAAATCTGACACAATAATGGAGTCTACAATTGCTGGCTGGCCGAGAGGCTAACTTCACGGTGCTCCCAGTTAGGAAAACTCGAAGTTTCCTGCTGGCTATAACTACTAAGTAATATAATTATGACCGCATTCCAAAAGCAGACCACTCAAGTTAAAACGACATAATTCATAGCCGAATTTGTGTTCGGAGAACGAAATATGCGATTGTTTTCCTATACAATTATTCTATTTTTTTCAACTTTTACATTTTATGTAGAATCAAGACATTTAATCATAATATTCTGACAGAATATTTGGCCATCCCAAAAGCTGTTTTTGCGCGTCTGGCTTCTGAAGCGGCAAAGAATTTGGAACAAACTACTTTAGGAACAAAGTTCTTTCCAAAGCCCCCAGACGAAAGTTACCGCCAACTTTAGGATCCGAAATTTTCCACCGCCCCAGAGGATCGACACCGCCTCCTTTGCTCTGCAGTTAGCAAGTCAAAGCGTGGCCCTCGACCCTTGCCGTAGCAGCTGCCGCTATTGCATCGGAAGTTACCAAAAGCGAAACGAAGCAAGGGTCAGTGTAGAGTGTAGAGGTCACGTGGGTCAGGGGACGCAGAACTGGGCAACGGTCATGCGTGCGACGCAAGGCAGAGGGAGCGGCGGACAGAAACATGAGCATAGCTTGTCCACACTAAGTCAAGATGGCAAGGTTATAAGCAGCTGTACAGGCTTCCTGTGTTGATGTGGTATGGGAACAGTGATAAAATAGCGAAGCGTAATGGCAGCAGATATGGTTCGAGAGCGAGATATGTTAAAGAAATATGCGGATATGGACAGTATTCGTGAATAAGTTATACTTTCGACTATTACACGCCTAAGTGGGCACAGTTTTTCTATTCAACCCCTATACAAAGGTCAAATAAAACCCCACTTCGCAGAATGAATATCATCGTTAGAAAACTACGCTTGTCCTAATAGAGTTAAGCTTGCCGTGTTAAACTGGGATTAATTTTATATTTCAGTAGTTGAATAAATATATATATATATATATATATTACATTTAAAAATTATACATTAAAACAAATTTGAACTAGCAACAGGTAATCCATATCAGACCTAAGACGATAAAAGTATCTTTGGTTTTTACCGTGAAAGGTTTAATAGGGGAATAAAAATTCACCAAAGAGCTCCATTCACTCGATATGCTCCAAGGATGAAGAATTGCAGCGAAATGTAAAACTTTTCTCTCCTTCACGGACGAAAACTTTAATTCTTCGCTTCCGAAACTTAAGGGGCGGTCAGTTAGTAACTCTAAAGCTCTTGAGAAACCTAGCGAAACAAAGCATTAAAAGATTTTCGAGGTGACCTCACGATGAAACACGAATTCTCCCGCCCAAGTTTATCTTTATGGTGAGTTATTTTCACGACACGCGGTTGCGCAACCGCTGCTCTCTGGTCATGGCACCGGGATCAAGAAACTCAAAGAGCAATAGACGCTTTTGCAGTTGACACTTGACAAAATGTGTTCCTGAAACAGCTAATTTCGAATGCAAAGAAAGTGAAATCGCTGTAACGTGCAGCTATTATAATGGCTAACTTTTCTTTTGAGATATCGAACGTGCGTGTTAAGGCAAACTGCACAATATATTGGACCAACATAGATTAATTTGAAGTTGGGTAGAGCAAACAATGACTTCCGCCTCAGAGTTACACTGACCTATTTACAGCTCCAGGAACCATATATCGATATAGCGAGATATCTACCTAAAAAAGAAAGAAAATGAAACCAGCTCTGTATTGTTGAATAATATCATACTTCCAAGCCTACCAAAGTGGTACATTTTAAATGGAAATCTGCAGATGGAAATAGTAGGCATTGGACATACAAATATTAAAGAGTTTAATAGTCTTCGAAATATATAAATTATAATTTATAGTGATTTGAATGTGTTTTGCGATGTCATGTACATACTGGATTCATTAGAAACCATGCATGATTCCTGGGAAACTGAAGGTTATAGCTTATAAATAAGCAATTCACAGGCAACGATAATGTGAACCAAAAGTCTCTGTCAGCATACAAACGTACAATGATACTCTGTGAGCAAAGCTGACGTCTTCATTTTTTTAAGGCCAGCTACGGCACCAACCGGATGGAGAACAGCACAAATTTCTTATATTGGAACTATTTTTTACAAAATGAAAAATACTCGCCATGTTGAAAACGAATCACCGATTGATAAATAAAAAAAAAATTATGGTAACCTTTGGCAGCACAAATATGTATACACGTACGTAACCTTTCGATGATTTTTGAACTACCTTTATATATAATAAACGAGGCGACTTTTAAACTTTCTATTGTGTTGCAGTTATTAACGATATATATTCAAATAATACAAGCTGCTAAACTCAGAGCAACGCTAGAACATAAAATATGCTGGGCCAGAGAAGCAATAATATATCTAAAATATATTGCTGTACCCAAATAATAACTAATTTCAACGGAATAAAAGATCCCCAGCGACATAGGGTCACAACGTTTCAGCCGCTACCTCGACGCAACCATTGTAAGGAGGCACCACTAACCTTTCCTATAGGTTACCAGGGAAGAGCAGCACAAAGCAAACACGAACTCAGGGATATTACACAAGACAGCGCATGGAAGCTATCGAGAGGGACCCCCGGCCCAGCAGGGAACTGAGAGGGAGAGCAGTCGAGGCATATCGGAAGCAGAGTTTAGCGTATGGCGCAACGGAGCCATTGACTCGTACGGCGGAGGTAGGGAAGGGAAAGGTCATCGCCACTGTCATAACTGCGAGACGGAAACAATGCAACTCATGTCTCACAGTTCTGCATTAGCGGGCGGCGAAGAACATGGAGCCAATCACCGGTGACGAGGGGCAAAGGGAACACACGGAGTGTCAAACCTTCGTCAACATTGAGACGTAATCGAACGCTTTCAATGAGGAAATAAGCAACTTCCCGAACGTATCAGTCAAATGGCACTTGGGTCGTCGTAGTGAGCAAGTGACACGCCAATTGAAGATGTGGGCTGACTATAAAACTACTTGTCTGTCGAGACTATACGTGAAGATGAGGATCGTAGAAGCCTGCCTGACCTCGCACAGAGTGTTTTCTTTATTATTCTGAACCGTGTCGGAAGGATATACGCAGTTCCTGGAGTCGCGGACGAGTGGTGATCAGAGTAAAAAAATACGAATTTAAAGCATATGAGGCCGTCATTTGCTTCGAAAAGTAAAATATGTTTTAAATATAGCTTAGAACAATCAAGACAGCTGAGAACAAGATACCGTTATGCAGTCGATGCTGGCGGCGCCCTCACGAGTTGACAAGAATATACACAAAAAGAAGTACCTCACAGCAGCGATTCAATCACAAAAGCGTCATCAGTTACGGTATTGATAACATTTGACTCTGACTCATGAATCATACAACAACAAAAAATGGCCACGCTACAGATAACGTTACTTACAATAAAACTATAATTTGGCCAATGTAAAGAGAAGGGTACTCACCAAAGGAGCGCGGTCTCGAGGAAGTTCTGCACGAGCACCCATTATGTCCAGAGAGAAAACCTGCAGCGCAATTTTTCTTGCCACCTCCTCTGAGCGGCCCAGTAAATCTGGGGGTCGCAGCGCCCCCTGAGCAGCTACGGCATAGCTGACCATCCGCATTGGATGAAAGACAGCAACGTTTCTGCGGCTTAGAGGCACAGCCTTTGCTCTTGGTCGGCCGTGCGTTAGGTAGCAGGTGATCTTCGACATTGCAGCGACGATTGGAAATCGAAGCTAATAGTAACTGCTGACACTCTGGAGCAGTTTTGTTGTGATCGTCTGCACTGGCATTAGCGCAGTTGGTTCCGACGGAGGCGGAATTGAGGGACGCCGAGTCCGGTGCGGAGTCCGAAGCGCTGGCGCAGGAGCGACCCGAGGAGCAGCGTAAAAGTCCTTCGTGTACTGAAAAAGACGCATGAACAATCGTAAACATTCATTCAGCATCGGAAAAGGACGGCAGCGGTTAATATCACCTGATCCCTTAAATATTTTCGATGGGGAACGTGGAAAAATTAGGAAATACTGCCGCATGCTTACCATTCACTGCTAGATTCATCACCATATATACGTAGTGATACCCAGTATTTTCGTAAGAGCTTACACTCTTTTACCGCAAAGAGTACACCATCAGATAAATGTGAGCAGTACACAGTGTAATCGTACGAACCGAAAAGTTTAGATCTGCAAGGAAGGGAAATAAAATTTTCCGCGGGAGAAACGGCATTGTAATTTCCCATTTTCACAATAATCTTGTTATCTTACTGCAAGTAACATTTTCCGGTGCGAGGCATACGTTGCACGCCATATATGGAAGAGAAAGTAATGCAATATTGATAAGTACTGAAGTACTACTCTCACCATACGGATCTGTAGATATATTACTAACACAAAATAAAGTGTGGTACCGTATTACTTTTTTTTAATTCACCAAACTGCGAGATATGAAGGACGGAAATACAGTATGAAGATAACTTCACGGTAAATAATGTACATCGAACATTGAGCAATTTCTATGTATAGATATGCATGAAGTTGCATTTAGAGGCTCGACGCTTTAGAAGTCATTTCGCATATCTGATTGCGGCTTCACTACCTAAGGTGTCACTGGCGCATTCACGGAACTTTGCGTTCACATTAACTGTCCAAGTAGATTCAAAACGGAATGCATAAAGTGCATCGAGACCAATGTAGAAATGACAAAGGTAAAACCAAAGCACTAATTTTACTGGGAGGATTTTGCGAGCTTAAAACAGCATCTTTTGCTTTACTACGAAAATTAATTGAAATAATTACGATGAACGGTATACAATGGCCATTATTTGTCGAATACAAAAATAAAAACTAGCAAAGTTACCAACTTCTAAGTACTTCCGTTATATCGTAACTGTGTCGTTGGTTGGGATAGCACTATCTAGATAAGCTAAGAGATCACCCTTAACTTGTTCGCACCTCAGCTATGAGCGTTGATTTCGGTGCTTCAGAAATTTCCTGCATTCATTTCGAACCGTGCAGTAACCAGTGGGACGGCAGCGATACCAACGCTCATAGCTAAGGTTCTGGATGGATAAATTAAGGCGATTATTATCATATTTTACCGTTCGAACTAGGTTGCACTCTGAGCTCTTCCATAATACGCCTTGAATTAGAGTTCCACGCGCTACTCTGGAAATTAAAAAATTAAAAGAAAGTTTCTTTCTGTCCGAGCATCGGTATCGAACCAATCCCGTCGCGTGCCCTCTTCAATGATGGCTGACCACCAACTGCAACGTACAGCGTGACTGTGGCGATAACAAATGGAGACACCGACAACAACAAAAAAATTAAATGCAGTAACGACTTCGATTATCTGGATTTTATCAGATTTCTGCGATTCATTACTCTCAACATCAGTTATTGAAGAAAGATCTGGCTTTCGTTTTTACAGTTTCCGAAAAGAAAAATCAGTAGAAAACTCTAGCACACTTGGCCGATCAAAACAGTACATTCATATCAATGAATTCTTTAGTAAAAACTTAGCTGAATTTACAGTATGTACACTTATTGGAACGCAGGAAAACCGTAATTGTAATTAATATTTTGCATAACGTTACAAACATTTAAACGACGACTCCTCTTTTATAGGGCATGACGCTCCTCTGAAAAAAGTCTTTGCAAAACAAGATGCTGCATTCTAATCAAAATGAATGGTCAAATGAACAACACATTTCTGTCAAAACTTTTCGAGTTTCCAAAGAAAGATACAACACAAGACATTGCCTGTGCTTTAAACACCAAGGAGACTGCCAACGTCGGGCAGCACAAACTGCTACACACCAATTGAAAAACAAATGCTAAATTATACCTAATGGGAGCTTTCTCTACTTGAACCACAGAATGTTGTACAGAAAAAGCAATCCAAAATATGAACGGAAAGAAATCAGGATTACCGGGGCAAATAGCATCAGAAAATCAGATTTTCAGATAACCCCCTCTCAAACCCAAGAATGTATACTGAACTATTCTGGTAGAGGCAGATACTGATGTGCTGAACACAAATTTACAGGCTACAACCATCGGAAATGAGCAAGTTTTTAGATATGGACTCCTTAATCTCATCATTACATAAATACTCCAGTGCAATTAGTTTGGACTCGTTTAACTAAAAGCCTGCACTACCTATACGAGGTGATTTGCTAATAAACTTTGCGCAGAAAACACCAAATCAGCACCGAAAAAAAACCCTCTCGCCTTGACAAAGAAAAATATTAAATGAAGAGTCTGTACAGAATACCTAAAAATCATACAGTTGCTCGGTCAAACGAAAGAAAAGTATTAGCTAATGCATCGCTCGTACTGTTCATGCAGCCACTCCAGTGCTCGCTGTCGACGTGCCCAACGCTTCGTGATCCTCAAAAGCTTACAATAAAAAAAGCTGAAGCAGTTCCCCACTTTTAGCGTACTCTAGGGGAACGATATTCTTGATAATTGTGAACGATAACTCCATAGGTTTCATAGCCAATGATGCATTACTTTTTAAGGTTAGAAGAGAAGGACTGGGTCCGCTATCATCACACCTTCAGCAAACATTTTACAGGCTAATAGTCCCAAATTATGAGTACCAATACTGATTAAATGCTGAATTTAAAAATATCATTATCCCTAAAACTAAGCATTTCCGACGGCTGTGACCTACAATTTGGGTCACAAATTCGTATTCTGCGCTTCATCATCCATTATACTAATACTAATAGCCTAGTCTAAAGTGTCTAATTTTAAGTGGGGGGTTATAGAACATTTACCACAATCCTCAGCTCAAATAGTCGTAACTAAAATAATTTTTTGCAATTATATATCTAATGAAGCGTAGCCTTGTTTGTAAAGCAACCGCCCCTGATGTATCATACTATCGCCGTCTGTGCTGAATCTATCGTTTTCTTCTACAACACTAAGGAGAAAACTTGTTTTAACGATGACTGTAAACTTCCTGATACGCGCCCTACTGAGAAGACGCAAGAAAACGTTTTGTTGGCATTGTATTAATATTATTATGACAGAATTACATTCTCGAGTTCAAATCAATAGGCAAAACGGTAGCATAAGCATAACTAATAAAATCTTTGCAGCTAAATTTTACTACAAACGTACGATAAAATTAGTAAATAAAATACAAGAAACTTCATAATAATTTCATGGCCTCCAACCGAACTATACAAGTGCGGCTTGCTTAGAGGATACTACATAGAAATCATATGGCATGTTTGCAAGAACTATCAACTATAATCCATTTCGTCTTACTGAAGAATATCGGATCTTTGAAAACATAAATGGAAAATAAGCTTTGACATCCTAACAAAATGAAGCATTTGTAGCTCTGATAAAGTTAAAGCCCTATTTTCGAACATCATTCATTCTGATGGTAACTGTTTTTTTCGTTTCTGTTCGCTTGTAGTTTATTCAGTGAACTTATGTGTACATTATTAGCAGTCTGACTGCGAGTAATGGTAAGTGAAAATTTATACTAAGGAAATATATACTTAACAGCTTTGAGCACATTTCTACGATTCATGAGTAGGATACATGTAAATGTATAGCTTGGAATATAATTAATACAAAATTGCTCTAAAAAAGACTCAAGGCCAGACAGGAATGGTAATAGGCTTAGTGATGTCAGCCACAGAAATCAAGAGTGAAATTTCGCCGTAAGTCGAGTCTCAGGAAATGGTAATGAGTCTCGGCTGCTGGGCAACGAATGGAAGAATATTTACAAATCTTTGGTAACGCGGCTGCTAGGGTACTGTCGCTTTGCAGAGGTTAACATATCTAGTGACATTTAGCTAAATATTTGGGTATTTTTATGGCAATCTCAAACCGTGCAGTGCATTGAAATATATACCGCTACTTTTGCGAGACATTTGACACACTCTGCAGGCTGGTGTCTCAGTGCAGCACGAGATAGTGTACTGAGTACAACACGGTACAACCCAAGAATAAGTTCATCAACAGGCAGTCCCATTCACCGTTAGTAGTACGGCACATAGTACAAGGCAGTGTACTCTGTACGACACGGTAGAGCATAAGAATAAGTCCGTCACCACGCAGTGCAGGGCCTGTCCATTAGTGGTCAGCGGTGGCTACCTTGACCGCAGTTAACTGTGCGCGTGACGAGGCAATCCAGCCAGAAAAGCAGCAGCCTGCCTTGCTTTGGATATTTTGGTAGGTGGTTAGCAAACGTTTGAAGGTCATTTGGACTCAAATTAGCTTCCGCCATATGGAGCAATGAAATTGATGTAGTGAATAACGGTAAAAATAGCTTTTCACGTTATCCACAACGGCCAAAATAGCTCAATATTTAAGGGCATGAGACGCATTGAACACACGCATTATTTTCGTCATCCAAGTAGGTACAACCCAAAAATATTTCTTGGTTTATTCTTTCTTAATAGTGCTAAGCTTTCCATGACATATTTCGTAATATCGCACGGTGAACAGGCGATATTGTAGCTAATTTTAGATTGTCAAGACGCCTTGCAAGGAATGATAGCTACAGATGGCATACTCCGTCTTACGAAATGCATCCATTTAATTTTACGTCAAATGACATCTAAGTCGTGAAAAGAATAGCCGCCAAGTTGGTGTCATAAGTAAAAGCCATGTCTTACTAGCCAAAGAGAAATGAAAATAATTACAGTAATTTCATGGGGTCTATTCTCTCAGAGCATGGCAAAAAGATAAAACACCTACGGACTCAAAAAAAAAAACACCCTACAGACAGCGTTATATAAGCTGGATGACGATATTGTACTCTGGTGGGCATCAAGGCAACCGAAAGTCATTCAATTGTCGCTAATGGAAGGCAAGACGTTTGAGATCACACCCATTACTCCCTCGGCTCTCGAGGTCAGTCTCCAGAAATTAATTACGGCATAGCACTTTCGAGTCTCAGCAAACGAGTGCCTCAGAACAGTGATCACGGAGGGTCCTAAACGCCAGTTAAGTGGTAGTTAACAGCGTTCCCTCCCAAACGCATGATTGCCCTAAACTTTCCCTTGGGATTTGCAGCACACAAACTGGTCGGCTGAGCACCGAGGTGACGGTAAAGCGGGGTGGAAACAGGTGGTGGTGATGCAACCACGAGCAGGTGCAATACTGTCACCAATTCTGAACTCTTAGTTCATTCATGTCAGAAGGAAGGTACAGGAATACTTTGAACTAACTCTTTAATGAATAAGCTATTGGACATGTTATTCACCGAATAGCATTGTTAGTGCGAGAAATTCAAAAATATTGACGATTGCACATAAATATTCTCCCAGGTGACACGAGGTAGTGAAATGCGTTTAACTTTTTTCAATGCTTAATGTGCCATGCAGGGTACGTACCGAACACAGGTGTTAATGCGAACAATGAACTATTATATGGATTCTAAACGATTATTTTTTAAGTTTTATGATGTAGTGAAATATGCTTAATCCTTCAATGAGTAAGGTACGAGAGCATGACACGTATCAAATAGCGTTGTTAGCTGAGAAAAAACAATAATAACAAGTATTTCGATCGCATGTTTCTCCAGGTTATAGGCTAGGTAGAAAACTAATCCTAAACCTCTCACTTAGTTAAGTGTCAAACGTGGCATGTACCGAACAGTGTTACTTCTACAAAAAAAAAGAAACAGCGCTCAGAGAAATCGTGATTCGAAAGATTACTTAATCAAATTGTTATGAGCTATGGTGCGCTTTTAATTATTATAAAATGACCACCCTATTTAGGGAAAACCTGCAAAATCCTTGACCAGCTCCCTATAAACTCTAGCAACGAGTCGCTACTGCAGAAAGACCTTGGTTGTCTTACGAGGCGGCTCAGTTCCAAGAAACTATTGTGCCGACACACCAACTAATTAGTTAATCGAGTGCACAGTCGCAACCTCTAAAGGAGACATCACAAAAGGTCCATTTATTTTATAGAGGAGCCGAGCCAACGCAGTTAGGTGCACTGTNCGGACCCCATGTCATTGATCATGATGAGGAAGAGAACAGGTCCAAGCACGGTGCCTTGTGGTACTCCACTGAGTACCGGCTGTCTGGATGACACTTTGTTGTTGACAATTACACTTTGCGTTATACTTGACAGGAATGCTTCAAGCCACCGAAGCCACCACTGGTGAATGTTTTTTAGCAAAGACCACTTGGTACATTCGTAGCTACAGTAGAACTCCTCACAATAACAGAGACTCCTAAAACCGAGAAAGTTCCGGAAACTGAGACCTCCTGAGACTAAGACAATGCTTACTTTTGAGCCGCATATTAGGAGGTCGGTGTCACGTGCTTCCACTAAGATTGGGCTCCTGCGTAAGGTGTATTCCGTGTTTGGTGATAGTCAGGTTGCCCGCAGATGTTTTTATGCGTTTTTGTTGCCTGTGTTGGAGTATTGTTCACCGGTCTGGGCTTCAGCTGCTGACACTCACTTGCGTCTGTTGGACCGACTGGTTAGTTCAGCCAGCAGGCTGTGCGCCGATAATGATCTAGTGAATCTGTCCCACAGGAGAAGAGTAGCAGAGCTATGTAAGTTGTATAATGTGTACAGTAATGAGAAGCATTGGTTGTATTCTTCTCTCCCCGCCCTCAAGGTTTTTGGGAGAGAGACTCGTGCTGCGTGCGGAGCGCACTCTTTTACTTTGAAGGCTGTCAGATGTCGAAGTAATCAGCTTTGTCGGTGCTTCGTGCCTTGGTCGGCTAAGGTTTGGAATTTGTTGCCGGCATCGGCTTTTGGTCGTATTGGCCTGCAGGTGTTTAAGTCAGCTGTTAATGGTTTTTTTCTTTTGCTGGATTTTCTTTGGCAGCCTTTTGGGCTTCCCGGTGCTACATGATGCTTCATTTGGGTTGTATTACCTGTCCGTGGGAACTCAAGCGTGAAGTTTTAATAATAATCCAGAAACGTGGACTGCATATACGGTGCCGTCTGTCGTGCAGTGTAGCAATAGACGTCGTCATATAAAGGAACTAAAAGAACAGTACAGTGTATAGGTACAACACAATTAGTGGCGTGTTCGTTATTCAGCACTGAAACTTCGCGATTTTCTCTGTAGTGTTAGCTAAACGAAATATTTTACGATTGCAAGGGAATAAGCAGGCTGGGAAACTTGTCCTGCCGTAGGTGACACAATATGACAGTCTGTATCTTACAGTAGGAGTTCCACTGTACAACGATGGTAAGAATCAACGAACGAGGCAGGGTAAGTTGATGTTTCCCGTGACGCGCGAAGCTGAAGACAAATTTCATCAGGGCTTAACAAAATATTTCATCCGTAACGGGTAAAATCCAGCAACGTTGTCATTTTAGTGACGTCGGAATCGATTGGTCAAGGTGCAGGTTGCATACCTATAAGATTTTGCTGAGAGAACCAAACAAATAACGTATTACGTTAGTGACAAGTGCAGAGGTCCCTTCGATCAGTTAACATTTTTGAAAATAAAAATTGGTAAAATTATAGAAGAAAATATTTTACGCTTCTGGCTTAACAACCGCTTCCACTTCGCGTCATAATTTTTAATTTTGTCACTATAACAGACTCTGAGAGATAGCCCTAAGGAACGAAATCAAGGCGATCGTGATATAGTTGACAGACTTGGCGGCCGCCATCAGCACGCTGTTAGAGATACAGCTCAATTTCCGCCACATGCTCTAGCATGAAGACTAGCATCACGAGTACGTGAGGCATGTACTATGCACATTAACATAAACTATTAAGATTCATATGGCATTAAACATTAATAAAAGACGTATACCTAACATTCTGGTATCAATAAGTAGATAGAAGCCAATAATTAAAGTCCGACACCTTAATCCGGATGATCTCGCACATTTTCCGTTTGCGCTATTCAGCCTATAGCCAACTTAACTTATTTCATTACGCTGTAGTGACTGTGGCTATAGCGACAACCCTGAAGCGTTTGAATATTGCACTAAAAATTCTAAACTGTAAGTCTTTGCGAATTTAAGCTTTCTCAAACTTAATTAGCTAAGATTTTCAACAATTTTTAAACAATGTAGTAAAAAGAAGAGTTGACTCTATCCTTATATCGATCCGATGAAAGATGTATATGATCACATGCATTCAATGAGTCAGCATAGAAATCAAGCAATATAATAAACACCGTCGTGTGTTTATTTGCCTATATGTTTATATATTTATGTGTTTATACAATTATATGTTTATATATATGGATGTTTCGTGTCCCCCCCTCTTAACAAAATAGATAGACGAAGAATAGGCCAGGTTGCAGATTTTGTAACTAGGTTTCGTTTCCATGGAGATCAATGACCAGGTTGTAGAAAATGGTGAAAGTGGCATCCTTATTGCTTTTATCTTAATGCACTCCTTGCTTGAAACACTTCTTGAAATCGAAACAGTAACGGTATTACAGCTTCTCTTAGCCCGGCCATGCAGTCTTATTTTTATAACTTTCTCCATACATTGAACCATATGTTTGTACTCAGCTTACCACTTACAAATTCAGAAGCTAATCAACGAAGGGCGGACGAAGCGGTGATTTTTGACGGGCAGTAGACATTATTTCTTTCATCTTACTACCTTCCTTTTGACGGGGCAGACCTCAATTCAACTCAAATTTTTCGATGTACTGAAGGCCTGTGCGGTATCATAGATACGCGGCGGGTAATTTATTTAAATTCACTGAAGTTTGCTGCTTGCAAAAGCAAGATATTTCCCACATGTGACCCATGGTGGGAAACGATTGTATTTCTTATATAAATTGAAAGAGAGCACTTATCTCTTATTACAATTTGAGTCGGCTGTTGTAGCGTATGTTTCAGCAGCATATTAGAGACAAAGGCATAATAAATGAAGGCATGTCATCTCAAATTCGTCGCTGTCATTTTTGACAGCGCGAACGCTCTAGTGAATTAAGAGTAACTGTAGTAATTACCCTAAACGCTATCAACAAGATGAAACCTAGGATTTATAGCCCAAACTAGAACAATACCACCATAAGTTTTCTCAAGGCAGTTTATAAAAATTTTGGTGATGTTCCCACGCGCGCATGAGAACTCGCCAAAAAAAAATCTTGGGAATTACGCAATGCTGCGCCAGAGATGCCGCGCAACCTTCGTACGCGACAGGCCATTTCTCAGACCTTTCTCTGTTTCGGGGATATTATCCGCGTTTGCATTAGACGCTCCTATGAAGAAAATCAGTTAATGCCCAGGTCGGTCACTTCTCATTCAAATTTACTCATTGATTTAAACGTTGTTGTCTTCCGAATGTACGTGACGCCCCAATAAAGTTAATGTAAAGAATTTAGCTACACAAAGAGTTTCTTGGCCGAAAATGAATCGGACGTGGTAGTAATTGCACAGAAGATCACTATAGGGTGACGTTTTCAAATAACAGTCGAGATCAACAGGATTTCAAGTGATCAACGTCTTACTTTCGCTCCAATTCGCGTATTACACGCCAGAAAGATTCCATCAAAACCAAAAATACATTCAAGGTATCCACCTTGCTTTAAAGCGTCATAGTCGTAGCCTGCCTGCTCAGGCTGTGCAATTTTGCTGTAAGGAGTTATTGTTATATTGTGTTCAAACGGAAGGAAAAAACGTTGTTGTGACGATTCCTCTGTAAGATAGAGTTAAGCAGTAAACAATTTAAGTACATGGCAAAAATAAGATTTTATATGCGAAGCCTGAATTATACAGTCTGTTTATCCCACTGTTTTTCCGTCCCTTTATAACGGCTTTGGATATTCATTTGACGTAATGAGACAACTAGTGATATGCATTAAACTGAGGGATTGAAGAATGAGGAAAGGCTGAACGTCGCTGCTATAAAAAAAAGGTTAAAAAAAGGGCACTGCGGTGCCCGTACAGTGAAAAAAGTAAAGAGTGCTGCTATATGAAAAACCAGCACGTCTTAACTTTGAACCATTTGCCAAGACAGGTTATTGGAAGACACTGCTTGGTAAAACGTGTCAGTTTTAGGACAACAGCACG
>LQNS02278083.1:18352022-18375243 GCA_001587735.2 Parhyale hawaiensis
CATTGCTTTGTTCGCTGACAGCAGCAGGGATGGACGGTTACTTGTTCACACGACGCTGCGAAGGTAATTGATCCACTTGATGACTTCCTTGTTATTGGGAATTGTGAGCTAAAGTAATGAGGGAGCAACAAGTGCGGCACAGGTAACCTTGGCACCCGTGCGATATGGGACAAGTTCACTGCGTGCTATGGGAATTTTGTGTTGCGTAAGAAAAAGGAATACGTGCATGCCGACAGGTACAAGTTTTTCTTTTGAGACGGAACTGAGATTCGAGGTATAAAGACTGGAAAGACAGGACCAGTACTTTGCGATGAAAAAAATGTGGAGGAAAACTTTCACAGCAATTGGCGATAAAAAATGAACATTAGACGAACGATATAATTTTCTCTCGAACTATTCTATTTTGTACACAACAAGAAAAACATAAAACAATAAATTCACTTGGTGCAGTACGCAACATTGCAACATACGAGGAGATTTAACAATATTGGACTAGATTTGATTGATCCTGGATATTCCTTTAAACGATTGGCCAAGGTCAGTATTTGAGAACCTTTTCACGAATTACTTGAGTTTAAGTTCATGTCTGAGTTATATAAAAAATTTCAAAATTTATCAATGGAGAAATACACTATTGAGAAGAGAGCACACATTGTACCTCTGAATAATAAGATTTTTGTAGAATATTAACTTATTGGCTTTTAGCAACTGATGGATCAAGTTATCTGGTGCAGACTTGCTTAAGTAAACTACAGTAGCTTTTGGAAAAAACGTCAAGCAATTAGATGCAAATCTTAAATTAACATCAGAACAGAAATATGATCACTGGAGCCACCGGCGTTAACCCTTTGCAGGTCAAGTGACCCTATATAGGTAGTTGATACCATGATAGTATTCCTACGAAAACATGTTTCAGCCACCCCGTGATGAGTTGAGGGCTCCATGGCGGTAGCTTTACAAAGAGCACTTTTACACCAATTGGAAATTGACGAATTTCAATGTTGGCATACGTCACACAAAAAGAAATAAATCTGAATTTTTTTCTGTGTGTAACAGGATTACGATTTTGAAGCAATATATTAATAAATTAGTTCTTAAGTACTAAAGCCCGTTCTTAACTGCCGGGTCATTCTGTACATGATTATATAGGATTATTCGTTAGCTTAGCTCTTCCTCAACATAACGCGGTGATCGAAGAAAGGAAGAAAAAAGCCTGACAAAATTTAGATACAAATGAGGAACCTGACACGAGAGTGCTCCTACCCCTGATTAACGCTCGTGGGTACCGCCAGCCAGGAAAGAAGAGGAACATCAAACTATCATGAGTAGGAGTATGAGACGTGAAAGATACAAAACTGACACAACAGCTATATTTCTGAAAAATATAAGGTTAGGGTAACCTGAGGAGACATGTAGGCGCCGCTCCTAGAAGCACAAGAAGGGACAACCTCACTCAAATTACCCAATGGCCCATCCTCTGTTCCTGTAGGGACCCTGTCTATATAAGAATTAGAACAGACGAGTGCCCAACGAAAATGGTTTTTGAGTTTTCTCTGGTAATGAGTTACATCTAAAACCGTAAGCTGCAGCCAGACCTGCTCATTTATCGCTAATTTCTTGGTAATACCAGAAGGATCTTTGTATCTTGAAGTAGGTAACCAAACGGCCATAAGGCTTTTGGCATAACAAATAGGATTATTTCTAAAACGAGCAGTACATGAGAGTGAGTGACGACGCGAGCCTAAAATTTAATCCAGAGAGGGCAGGTATGTAAAAATTACTCCAGAAAGCAGAAATGTACCACTACGTCCCAAAAAACATCGGGATATTTACAGTCAATTGCGACGAGGTATTTAGATCTCAAAGACCGATCAAGGTAGTCCTTAATGTACAATAAGTTTCCTTTACAGCACAAGTTAATTTGGTTTTCCAAGTAGTAGTAGTGGAAGCATTGTAATTGTGGAGCGTTCTCTACGACAATACGTATAGGTATGACGAAGCTGATATGTTATTTCATTGCTCAAGGTAACCCACGGTCTTGAATTCCTATTCCGATGTATGTTTCATTGCTCAAGGTAACCCTCGGTCTTGAATTCCCATTCCGATGTACGTTTTAGCCCAAGGCCAAAAATTATCCAACATGTTGGGGTATGAGAGATTTTTGCGAAGAAATCCCACATCAAGGAATGACACGATGGCGCCATCATTGATGTATCGGTAATTACACCAATAATTGAAGTAACACTTTCCCTGCAAGGTCACGTCGCCTCATCACGACCGCAGGCAAAGGCACGCAGAGCCTCGTCTTATGTCCGTACTAAAGTGTACAAAAATCACTGATGTTACAGGAGATCATTATCGGCCCTCAAGGTTTCGCCTGCTACGGGGTCCATCGTATCATTTCCCGCTAGAATGCGCTGCTGCTTCCCGGGGGTTCTCCTGGTTAAATCTAAAATGTTTGTCCCGAAACGCACTCAACCGAAGAGATCTTGAAAACAATAACGGACTTCACTGAGATTTTCATGCAGATCTACAGCGGAGAGCATAATATACTTAACAGTATTCCCAGCGGCGTTAGTTCTCTCGATCATACGATTATCTAAATGTTATCCAAAAATGCATCCAACCGTACAGATTTTGAAAACAATAACGGGATCTCCGCGAGATCTCAGCGAAGGTTCTACGCAAACTTATAGTGAAGAGCATAATACACTTCTGCGAATTTCCTAGGACGTAAATAAGCAGGCGGCGTGAAGATTACTGCACGAGATAGTGTGCATTCTAAAATAACGCAGCGGTGGCCGTCTCATGAGCACACACCGGTTGATATCTGCGCTTCAGGACTCAAGATCCGACAAAGAGCAATTCACAGGAACGTTAAAGCATGACGAACATTCCGTTGCGGGTTGTCTTACCGGTAACGCTTCTCCTTTGTATAAAGCAACGCTAGGAGCTCTCCCAGTGAACAGAGAGCCGCGAGCCAACCAAGACGACGCTGTAAAGCAACCAGGCTCAGCAAACTGTGTCCGAGGTGTCAGGTAAACTGCAATTGCATCAAAACTGCGAGGTAATTACAGTGTGCAACCGGCTGTGCAAGAGATCCGTAAGCAACACGAAGATTGTTTGTCATATGCAGAGATGGACAGGCTGCTGCTGCAACGTCGTGCAGCAGACTGCACACCGCATGATGGTCAGGAAAATTTTGCACAAAATTTATTACCTAACAATTTACCCTTTTAATATTTTGTAAGACCTATGAAAAATGAAAATATTCTACAAATAAAGAAATTTGTAATTATGAAGGCAACGAACAGGAAACTCAGCATTAATACTGATGGTCCAGAGCCACAAAGTGTCGCCTTACAATTTTGTATATAAAAACGCTACCTATGGCCAGAAAAAAATCTGTCATACAGGAATGTACGAATATACTTATACTGACATCGTTATTATACAAGTTCGTTGCAACTTCTTCGTCACAGTAAAGGTAGTCCAAGAGAGAAGGACGGGAGGACTTATACCATGTTTAGAGAAACGTGGGACCCATATATACAGGTACGAGGATATTTCCACATAGAATCAAAGCGCATGGTAGCGGCCAGTTGGGTGAGAAGAAAAAGAACAAAACAATACTAGCAAGAGTAGGAAAAAGGAGGGAAGCAGTATGGACACGATAGAAAAATATCTCGAAGGCCTAACTAAGACTAAGATAATCTGTGGATCTCTTGGGTTGTGATTCCACATAAACCTGAGGGCATATTTATGATACAAATTTTCTAGTATAAAACATTAGCTATCCCAATATAGATCTGAATTTAATTTCCAGAAAATACGGTTTCGAACGCATTACGTAACACGAACACATGATATATTGGGGTAACTCTTGCCCGAGGTATCGGTCGGTAATAAGTGTTTAACGGATAGCGTCTCGTTAAAATATTATTAATAATATTTATAGAGATGTGAAGGAGCATCACTAGCAAGCTCTTCAATTTTGCTTCCACGCTGACGTGGATTTGAGGTCTCGAGCTCGTCCTAAACTTCGCCTTTTTGTTGTTGGTGACGAAATCAAGTAAACGAAATAGAAGCCCTATAATAACATTCATTTGGAACTATTGTTCATTTAATAACGGAGTATAAATTTGTCAATTTACCACCTCTTGAAAAATAAGCTTCAGCGCCAACAGAAACTTTTGAAAGTGTTGAACGAATTGGAAGGACAAAAATTATCCAGCTTTAAAGAGTTCGCTTTAGCATCCTTTGCCACTATTTGGGACTTTTTGTGGAGCTGGCTGACATCTATATGTCCTGAAGAAATCAATGTTAAATGTTGTTTTAATAGCAAGAAAGATTTTGTAATGAAAAGACGTCTTCCTTAAAATTTTCACCAACATATGGGATTAATACAGTACTTAATGCAAATGCCCATTATCATGGTTTAAAAACTTTTATATAAAGGCCCAAATCCTAAGAAAACTTATTCAAAGCACAAAAATCTTTTGTGTAGATTTATCATAGTATCTAAGCTTATGATGGAGCCAAAACTACTGTGGTATATGACTAAGACTTTGTATTCCAAACCCCTTTTCGAAAGCATGTCTGAAAGACTCAGCAAAGTCACTGTGAATGGAGGCGATGTGATTAATTATTAATACATTATCACTTCTTCAATAAAATACTCTATGTAACATCATTTTCTCAACAGATCGCACTGGTTTTTGCCGACACCGTAATCCTATGACCTACAGCCATGCCAATCATTTGCTCCACGAGGGAAAATCATGAATATTTTTAACTTGCTTCTGTATCCTTTTTTTAGAAAAGCAAAGCCCGTGCCAGAACAGGGCAACAGTAGTGGTAACGCGTCCCACCTAAGTTCCGTTGGCACCCTCTAAGACCCTGCTGAACACCTCAAGAACCACAACACACATTCATCGAGCTATAAACCCACAATTCCATAGAACTATACCACAATTAAAGCTTCTTCCCGACTAAATAGATTATTAACGAGCACAAATGTGGAAGTTACATGGTCGTAACGTTTGGAAAAACTAGGTTACTAGTTCCTGAAATGTAATAATGTGATCGCTATAGGACTTGAAAGAGTACCACGGTATCCAAAGAGGCGAGGTTATCACGCAACATCCCACAGGAAATATAAATAATGAAATTTACAAATGGGCTTATCTGTTAATTATCGTGATATAATAGTAATTATGATAATAATATTGAGCTTGGGTTTATATCAGGACGCCTTCGACTGGGTTAACGAAGTCGATCTAAGCTACGCCCACAAAACTTTTGTCCGGAAATGAAGAGTTGAACTGTGGCTGCCCAACTTCGATTAGTGGTGCAGGTGCTAGAAGCACCATGATGTTGAAACAATCGAAATATTCATTTACGGAGCAAATTTGAATTCATGGAAGTTTGACCGCGGGACAATCAATTAAGGGGTAAACGCCTGCAACGGGCCGATGCCAGGGCACCTATCTACGTTTCGGAGAAGTTAAGCCCCGAGGGTTTAATTTCCCTGCCCAATCGAACGTGCCAAATATCTCATCTGTTTCCAGTTTCGAACACTCCTGATTTCTTCCAGTTTCACGCTCCTACTAATGATGCTCTGCTCTCGTCTTCCCTTTCTTTCCCAACTTGCTGCTCCCGCGTGCTCCCCTCGTGCAAAGACTCCATGTTTCTCTGAATGTTATATGCCCTTCTTCTTCCTCTCTAAGAGCATTTTCGCCGAGGGAGGGTTAAACTAACTTATATAACAGTAACAGTTTAAACCTCAAAGACTGCCTAAGCAATGTCTACATGGGAGTGCCCGTAACACAGTTAATGTGTTCAGCATGAACATTAAAAAGTAAGATCAATTTCGACAGCAAGTTCTTGGATGGGTGTACGCATCACTTGCCAGGCGAGGGAATTAAGCTTATACGTACATATAGCACTGATAGGTTATGCGTAAGAAAATAAAAAAGAAACAAGTAGCTAATGCTAATGGAAAGTAGCTAACAATGCGCATGATCAGGATCATAAATTAGCGAAATTGAATTCAAGACCTTTGATAAATTATTGAGCCCGAATGACAGCAATGGAAATCAGATGGAAGATGCGACCCAATTACGGAACAATAGGTGACGCGGCATGAGGAGTTTATGCACGATGAAGAACGCTGACAAATGCCCATGATCCACGCGTACAAATGTGTTCCTATTAGACGACAAAAGAACCATCAATAATTGAAGATTGGCACGGAGTGCCAGTATGACTGACCCTCCGCTATAAAGTTCACTCTAACTGAATTCAGACGGTGTATGGAAAAGACTGTTCGCTTAGCCGCCGAGTTGTTACAGCAGTACAGGAGAAGAAATTGCAGTAACTTCATGACCATTTTGAGCAGATATATACTGTAGTTAAGAAATTGGCAGACAAGCGTAGTTTGAGACAGCTACAGTTGAGCTGATAGACCATCGATGATACAGAGGGATACGAAGCTACATTTATTCTGAGCTATGATAAAGAAATCAATAAAATCACATACCAGTGAATTGTGTAAGAAACTTTTGAGCCCCAAGAAAAGCTAACCATGGTACACGATTTTTTATGACTTATTTTTCTACATAGCCCCCTCGAGGGCTGAACACGTTCTCCAGCGGTGCTAAAGCGCCTGTATCTACAGTAGGTGTAGGAGAACTCTCTTGTTTGTAACTCCAGTAACCTTCCGACAACATCTATGACGTCATTGTCACTGGTAAAATGACAACCAGCCAGGTCTTTTAGCATTTTTACGAACAGATGGACGTTAGAGGGGCTAAGTCTGACGAATAAGGTGGATGGGAAATAAGTTTATATACACAATCTTAACTTGTTGCCATGCAACAAATGAGGTGCATAGGCTGGAGGACTGTCGTGATGAAAAAGAATCCTGTTTCCTGGACTTTCAAACAAAATAGTTCTTCTACATTGGGATAAAGGCAATTTAGTACCGCCACAGGCAGTCTTCTGCTCTTGAGAGGGGAACTCCGTTGAAAAATAAATTATTAAAAACCACGTACATAGGGTGAGTTTTTTTGGAGCGGTGAATTTATAAAGGCTCAAAACTTTTTATGCACCCCTTGCATAATACAACTTCCGAGCTATTATGTCCATAGAGTAGAGATATTGTGTACCAACGGGGTACGAGACTCGTGGAACCTATAACTGTTGGATAAAATGGGTCGAACTCTGCATCTAGAAACATGCTGTACCGCTTACTACACTATGGCAGAGAAAGAATATACTAATGGCGCATAAGACCACAACATTGGAGTCACTACGAGTACATGAACTACATGACTCCAGTAAAAGTTTAGAAATATTGTCAAGATGCTTCCGTACGACATTACTGCAGAAACTTGCCGGCATGTGGAACTGCTACATTGGAGCAATAGTACCAATCACTGTAGGCTCTGGGTCCGAGGTTGATATTAACGGGGTGTTAAAAATGAGAGGTACAAACGTTGGCAGTAGGCAGGGACACGCAAAATAAACATTGTTTCACCAAATATTTGAAAACTTCTTAGCTATATAAAGACACAGATGTTTAAAGTATTAACTTTCGGGCCCAACTTATCACAGTTTCGTGTCTCTAAAATGATAATTTTAGGTATTCGCCGTCAAAAGTGGTTTCAGTACGACGGAGCTTCGGCCCATTTCGGTAGGAATGTTCTCCAATGCCTGAACGACGCCTTTCCAAACAGGTGGATGGGGTGTAATGGACCAGTGGCATGGCCTCCAAATTTTCCAGACATGAGTCCTTTAGCTTTCTTCATCAGGGCCACATGATATAATTGATATACAAAACATGGAAGGAGTTCGAGATGGATCTTGTCACAAGGAAAGCGGTCGTAGTAAGAAAATTTGCAGCAGAACCAAGCATTTTGTATAATGTTCAAAAAATTCATTCAGAAGAGATTGCAGACATGCACTGATGAAGGGGGCAGACATATCGAACAATTATTCTAAAGACCATTTGATAAAACATTTGTTTCTCTTATACTACTTTCAGTTTCCTTATGACATTGCTCGCAAGCTGAAATACCATCTATTAACTGGACATCAAGGTTAAACTTTAAACCTTGGTATCATGAAAACTAAGGCATTTTGAAATATGAGGCATTCGTGAAGAAGTATTTATTTTGGCGTCCCTGCCGTGCACTGTTGGTTAGTTAGAATAAGACGAGGAAGGAAACAAATGAAACCAATGACACACTCCAACTATTCCAAAACGACGATGCAGATTCCCACGGTCATAAAGTAGAAGAATAACGACCAATATTCGACAGCTTTCTGCACTAGTGCAAGGAAACTGATAGTTAAGGTGAGAAAAGTAACAGGGCTTCAGTGCTTCAGTACTAACGGACACTAAGACAAGAGTTTATGGCAGCAATGAGCGAGTAAAGGCGATGGATTGATGAACAGTTAGGGTGATTACGGCGGTAGCGCCAACTCCCTCACGCCCGTTACAACACCATGCATCATTGCAGTTTGCGGAGTGGGGCGTCCATTGAGTGGGTGCAGTACGCAAGGTGTAAATATGACGGCTTTTTTTTAAGTGGAAAAAGGAGGAAGACTTTTCTGAATCTTTTGAGTGGAAGTGTGGCGGCATTTAACAGCGCTGGCCGAGTGAGTGCAATGCCGAAGGCGAAAATATGAGGCTCTTGTGTAAAAATAGCGACTTTTCTGAAATCTTAAGTGGAAGTGCGGCGCTTAACGGCGCTAGCTGAGTGTGAATGCCGTGTGCAAGGAAAATATGAAGGTTTTCTTGTGAAAAATGGCAAGGATTTCAGAATTTGTGACTCGGATAACGATGTTAGTAAATGATACGAGTAAACTAGTCGTATCACGCCTCTTCACGTTCACAATGCCTTTTTTTTGTACCTTTAATACGTCTATCATGACCAGTGTTAACAGTTGTATATCCTAGCCAACATAGGATGATAATTACTATAGGAAAGTTGCCACATAGTAAAAATATAGAAAATTTTGCTAGTTCATCACAATTAAGCATTAATAATTTTAGGTAAAACTTCGCTAACATTAGAAAAAAATAAAAACTATGAAGACTGTTTCTTACACTCGAAATGTGGTGGATGTGCTAGTACAAATGAAACCAACGGCAATAATAACCAATAGCGAACAACGATGCCGTCATATGTCAAGTTTACTTATCAAATATGAGAGAAGTACTTCTCAAACTTAACAACCATGGATCGTAGCAAACAAGTCGTACTTTAAAAATGAAATTTCGTCAAGACATTGCCGCCGCTCTTCTACCCATAGAGTGTGCAATGGGGTACTATATTAAAAATACATAGGCACATCTGTTAGAGATACTTCCTCACGACTCAATACACAGCAGGTGAACCGTCACCTCGCTTGATACTGTAATTCAGTCCAATTAATAAATCTTATCAATTCAACTTTTTTAAGTATGATAGAAATCTAAGTGAACAAAACCCCATCGCGTGTTCCGATTTATTGCTAAGCACCTCACACAATTACAGGATTAGTCTCCCGGTTTTCCCATAGTGCATAAATTTATTATGTTATAGGAAACAAACAAACGCTGAATAAATCATATAAATGCATAATGGCTCACTCTTATAAAACAAAAACGAGCGCTTGGAGTCTCCAGTAAGAGTCATATCAAACGAGCGTCGCATCACTTGCGGCGTCATTCGCCACAGCTTGCAAGAGATGCAAACATTCTGAACAACAAAAACTCCGTTTTCAAACACAATATAAGACATTACAAAACACGTCACCTCGATCTTCAGAGTAGAAGCGCCCCGGGTGTCCGCTGGTGATGTACGCGCATGATGAAATGCGCATAAATTGTGATCTACGCGTTGATAACAATAATGTCGAATTCGAACCCAACCAAAGCTTGCTCTCATTTATCACAAATAATATGTAATATGGTAAGCCTGAAAGTGCCCGGGGTCTCCCACTGTACATAAATTACGCAAGTGAACAAACGACCCGGCAGAGAAATGTAGGGGCGTGTGCAGGGTTGTCACGGCCCCCCGCTCAGTGTATGCAACGCGCCGAGATGACCTCGACCTGCCAAATGATGTTACTGGCCGCGTGGTGCAACTCGAAGCCTGGTCACTGGAAACTCCAACAATACCGGATACTACCTCGAGCTTGATGCGTAAAATATGTATATGTAATAAGAAACCCAAATATAAAAATTTCTATATCTACCTCGTGTAAAAAAGCAAGGTAATAATAAAATACTACATTTCCTGTACCCTAGGCAAAGAAAAGCACGAAAATATGAAAAAAAAGGCCTAATGTGTAAAAAGTGTAGTCCACGAAAACAGCATAGACTTGATATTTCGTTATCAACATTACAATAGGTGAGTTCATCAAATACAACTAAAACTACACTTCTTTGCACGAAAGACAGAAGGAACTTGAATTGATACAGCTAAAACTCATTCTGTTCTGTACCGTACCGTACGTTCCTTGATTATATGAATACGTGGACGCACAGTGAGCAATCATGATAAAAAAGTATACAGGCATTAAGTGCGCCCTTTAGTTGATAGAAACTTAGGAGTCTTTACGCTTGTAACACAAGAGACATCAAATTAAAGTAAATGGTCATATGAGCAGTGTAACACTAATGAACTGAAACAAAGTAAGTAATAAGTTATTTCAAAATTATTTCTAATAATTACAATTTATGCATGTAAAAGATGGCGGACTGCCATGCATGCAGCAATGTAGCGTAGGACACAGGTGGGAATATTCCAGCTTTAGAAGACAATATCTCGAGCCAAGTTCCGCAAAAGTAACATCTGCAGAGCCGAGCGAGCAGGTGGTAATGGCGAGAGCGGAGCCAGTATCGCTGAGGGGCTCAGTTTTTGCAGGAAGTGCGAGGCATTTAACCGATAAAGAGCGCCCGTTAGCGTACGTAGCTGCGATATGCCACGCTATGACGATGACGTATGCAAAGCGCGAGAAATTCCCTATAATGAACGCAATGTTTCGGCATATTTGGATTCTTAGTTTAACGATGGTGCGCGTAAGGCCGGGGCTCCACTGAAAGCAACAAGCGACGCAATGCGATTTTTACGGGAGTCGCGTTGCAGCAATGCACGGGTGTCGCGAGGCATCGCAGTTGCGGCGGTGGGGGCAGCAGACTGCTGTACCCTCCGTTACATTTTGTCGCGCAACAAATTTGTCGCGTTGCACGTCGCTTGTCTCGCCAATGGGGCGGCGGCCTAAGGCGTCCGTATAATGAACGTAATGCTAGTGCAAACTCGGTGCTCTACTAGAATGGAGGGGCAAGATGTTCAGTAGAACTAACACCACGCTGAGGTAAATTTAGTTTTGCAGGGCAACGATACGCCACGCAAGGTGTCTGTATTATGAACGCAATGCAAAAGCACATTCGGTGCTGTTTTCGAACAGTAACGCACGTAACAGGCGGAAAACGTTCAGCATAGTGACCGCACAGCTAAAACTAATTCGGTTTCACTGTGTAACGATGGCACCCGTCCAGCGAGCGATGATGACGTAGACGCTCTGCGCACCAGCAGAGCCAAAGAACAAAAGACAGCGTTAGCATGCCATGGAAAACTCACGGGATGGAATGACAGAGATGCATCTCGGTGAATAAAGTTTACCAGTGCTAAGTAGTAATTTTTTGATCTTTTTTACTATTTGGCTCTGCAACTCGAGATCAAACAATGTTGTTAATCCATTAGAGACTGACTCTTAGTTCTGACGTCAAACTATGGACCAAGTTCGAGATTATGTCGACTGGTTATTGGACTTGTGGTCAGATATTCAGACAAACAAATGTCACGCTGCTTACGATGAAAGAAATTGATGAAGGTAGATGGCTACATTGTCAACAGCAAAAAGTGTTAACTCTTAACTGGGTCTGAATGCACATTTGAGCAGAGTTTTGATGAACATGAGCTGGGCTGCGTTGAACAAGCAGACCGATCCGCTACCCTTTTTATCACCCGCGAACGAAGTGGGAAAGGCGATAATATTTTTGTTGAAGATTTAAGTATATATAATTGTATATATATATTTATATATTTGTTTGTCTGTCAACCCAAAAAGTCGTCGAAGGAGTTGAGCAATATTCATCATTTTTTGTAGGGAGTTTCGTGGGTTGACCTAGATGTGACCCATGCCAAAAAACTAGTCCTAGCTGGCCATCAAAAATGACGGCGTTGAATTTGCCTCCACCGCGGTAGATCGTCTTACGCCACGAGACGTTCTATTTTTTCTATGTTATTATCAAGAGATCTGAACGGGGCGGTGTGCCCTAACCTTGTTTGACAGAGCATCCCTATGAGATCTAAGATTAGCTGGCCATCAAAAATGACTTCGTTGAATTTGCCCCCACCGCGGGTGATGATCTTATGCCTCGAGATGTTCTAGTTGTGTATGCAATTTACACGCAGGGAAATCGGTGCCGGTATTGATAGGTGATAGGTTACGCTAGCTTAGATTAGGTTTAGTTACGTTAGTTGGGATCCGTTGAGTTCAGTTAGAATAGGTGCCTAACCTAACTGGTAAACATACATACGTAGTACGTACTATACTATGACTATAGACCATGAACTATACCGGCACCGGTAAATCTCTAGTTTAGGTCACCATTGCTCAACTAAACGCATTTGGTTGTAAGAACCAATAAAAAAATCTGCTGTATAATAAATATACTAACAGCTCTAGATCTCTGAGCCTAAAAATCAAACTATCTCCGATTTAGTACAATGATAAATCAGTGAAAGAGATCTATGTTTTATATATTTATTAAGAAAAATAAACTATCTTCTTTGATGCATACAACTAAATGTACGTCTTTCAGTAAGTAGGTATTAGTCACATCAACTACAGATTTGTTTGGGAATAGCAAGCCAGTACCTAATACTGCACCAAAGCACCCGGCTAAAATTTAAGTAATATTGGATTTTCAGGCACTACAAATAATACACAAACTCAGTTCATTCACTGATGGCCTAAGATACGGACTTTATGCCTACACGGGGCATGATTGGAGTTGCGTGAAGGTACGCGGTAACAAAATTAAAGTGGCGTAATGAAAATTTTGTATACTGAGCAGTTGCTGAGCATGGCCGATGAGAGGGTTTTAGAAACGTCACATGAATGGAAGGATGCAGTGTGAAGGAGCGGAAACCATTGCTGTACGTCAACAGCAATGTTACGAAAAAAAACTGCGACTGGCACAGCGCGATCCGACGCAGTTCTGGCTGCGGAGAACAAAACCATAGCGGTGATTGCTAATTATGTAGGGTACCAGGTTTGTAGCTGGGGAAAGAAAATTTATCGTGAATACGATGGAAATGTTTTATCTGTGCACCACCGACTCAATAAGTAAACCAATGATACAATAATGATGGGGTTACAATGGGACTCCTATTCCTATATAGAAAAGTTG
The DNA here is from genome assembly GCA_001587735.2 of Parhyale hawaiensis. Lineage (NCBI taxonomy): Eukaryota > Metazoa > Arthropoda > Malacostraca > Amphipoda > Hyalidae > Parhyale > Parhyale hawaiensis. The sequence goes on from LQNS02278083.1 coordinate 18,365,497, forward strand.
TACAGGATATAATTTCAGCAAACTGGTGACGCAACAGACTTAACACAAAGCGTCCATGGAAAGTGTTAAACAAGAATAATTTAGACAAGAAAAAATGCAACATAAGAAAATATTTTACTGAGCAGGTGACACAAGAAATGTGAGACAAAGGGACCTAAACTGCAACTAAAAAAAAATGTTACGAGACGTTATGTCGATTGCACGCCTCGCACAAGCGCAGAAACAAAGCTACTTGACCTTGTAAGCATAACAAGGACCTACCCAGCCAAGCATGTTGTCTCGGATGCTTCTGTAACTCGGCCAACGTTGGCTCGCGGCGACGGCGCCCTAAGGCAGAGATGCCCAGTTTATATCGTCCCGGCGCACCACTGAGGCCGAACCTACAGTACAATTAGTCCTCAGAATTCGGGCCCGTTTTGAGAGACAAGGCGGTATAGCCTAAGATAGATTGTGTATATCTTTGCTCATATTCAAAACTCTACCACTCATTCTTTCCAGAGTCAATCTTTTCTTTGTCTGTTGTTATTGTATTGTTATTGTTTTGTACAGAATACCGAATTTGTAAAGAATATCAGCACCCAAGATACACAAACTCATTGATATCACAACCCAGTTCAGTAGCTATGAAGTGAGTGATTTGAAGTATCTAATAATGGGCAAAATAGCATAAATAGTCTTCGAGATTTAAATACTTTCAATAATGAGATAAACTGGGAAGGTTTGAACGATGAGCTGCGGTCTGTGAACTGGGACACTCTATTAATTTACTCTACTCAAAGTGAAACTATGAACGAAATCTTCGAAGAAGTTCTGTTGGAAGAGTGCGTGAAATACCTACTACCGACAAGGACTAAATGTCCTAAAAATCGCCTCCATAAATTCCGCAAAAGCTTACTAAAGAAAAGAGCAAGATTAATCTAATGCCAAAAATCATCGTATGTATTACTGTGACAAATTGAATGCCGGCGATAACTGGAAGAGATTGAACATAAACTTGCAAAATCTCATGATGAAGAGCAACAGGAAAAAGAACTACAAGCCATCAAGAACATAAAAGAAAACAGGAAGTACTTCTTCTCTTGTGCATCACTTCTTCTCTTATGCACCAAATTACGCGTCTGTGAAAATAAAACTAGGACCATTATTGGCCGAAAATGAATCAATGACTGGTAACGATCAGGAGATGAGTGAAATACTGAGCCGTCAAATACCAGAAAGTTTTTAACAAAAAGACCAGTTACCCTGATGTTCAATAATTAGAAGCAATTTATAACTACCTAATGGATTTTAAATTCACAAAACTAAGCATTGAATTAGCTAGCCATTGATAAAATTAACGGAAACAGTACTTCAAGACCAGATGATGTTCCTGCAAAAATTCTCAAAATGTGCAAGCTAAGCATTTCTTACCCGCTCTACCTCGTGTGGCGCAAATCATTAGAAGATGGTTTTATACCAAGCACTTATCAACACGCAATCATTACCCCAATCCCAAAAAGTGGAAGTAATACAGATCCAGCTAACAATAGACCTGTCTCATTACCTAGCCACGTTGTGAAAACGCCTGAAAGGGTGTTCAGTAAGCACCTCTATAGTGCACCATCTAGAGAGTAATGACCAACTCATATCAAAACTATATGGTTTTCGACATAAACGTTCCACTACTTCACAACTGCTGGAGCATATATGATTCCATCGTAAAGACATTGTGCCAAGGAAAGAATGTGGACGTAATATACTTAGATTTTGCTATGGCTTTTGAAAAGGTTGACCACGGAATCCTGACGTTAAAACTTTCCCGCATGCGTATCCGTGTAAAATATCTTCGGTGGCTTGAAACATTCCTGTCAAATAGAACTCAAAGTGTAATTGTCAACATAAAGTGTCATCAAGACAGCCAGTACTCAGTGGAGTACCACAGGGCATTGTGCTTGGGCCTGTTCTCTTCTCATCATGATCAGTGACATGGGGCACGGATGTAACTATGCAGTCCCTTCGTCATATGTTGACGATACACGAATACTAGCTACTGTGCAATCTATGGAAGACGTACTGTCTGTGCAGCGAAATTTGGAAAGCATCTGCCGATGGTCGGTAAAAAATAATATGACCCTTAATGAAACAAAATTCGAACTGCAAAAGATACGAAAAAATTAAACACTCTTTGAATCCACACTACATACTACCATTGATGGGCATGAAACTGAAAAACAATTTTAAGAACCTCGGAATGAGAATACAAGACGATGCTACCTTCGAAGAACATATTGCTAAGAGTTATCGCTGTGGGAAAAAGATGGATTGGATAGGTTTTGGGTTTTACGAACTTTCTCGTCACGCGAAGTAGATGCCATGCTCACACTATGGAAACAATTATATTTCCGAGAATAGAATACTGTTCTCCACTTTGGATGCTCAATCATAAATTTTTTGCCGTCATCTTTGACGGCCGGGCCCTCTAGTTGCTTAATAAAATGCCTCGGCATATTTGAAACGTTACTGATATCAAAGTTGTAGAGTTCAAAAATTTGCTAAATTCTTATTTAAGAAGATAACCAGATAGACCAGCGGTCAGCGGTTACGTGCGCTGTGGAGATAATTCGCTGCTGGTTCTGTCTATGGTCGCTAACTACGGTCCCACAGAAGACACCCAGCAGCGTGACTCCACACACGTGGGGTGACATGAAGAACGTCACCTGGACTTCTTCCGAAGACCCACAAAGTACACAAAGTACAAGGTAGGTATATTCAATACTGGAGAAAAATAAAAATAGACTAACATTCGAGTAATCATTCAAAACTTACACCAAACCTGTATTATTTATTTCATTTATTAACTGGCTTCCAGCGATCTAAGATCGCCGGACAGCACAAATAAATCAACTGTCTTAATGGCAAACAGCTCACTGAATACGGCGAACACGCAATATGAACAGCTAACCGAAAAGTTCGATTCCATGACCTTCAGTGCTACACTAAAAAATACATGTGAATGATTTTGGAAAGCATATGAGGCGACAATGTACAGTATTTATATACACTCTGTGTGATATTAGGTTACAAGTCATTATAACGGTCTATTAGGCAGTCCATTATACTTAATGAAAAACGATATAGGTGTTCCAACGCACCGTGTTGAACGAGTGATGGCCTGTTCACGACAAAGTGTAACGGTGCCACAGTTTGTTCATCAGCAGGCAAGATCTTAAGCGCCTATTCAGAGCTACAATTGATATCCTGGCCAAGCGCCCCAGATGGGAGAGACCTGGGCATATGGCGCCGTAGCAGCACCAAAGAGAGCGCAATCAAATAGCTACAAGGTATAGAAAGCACTACGATTGCGGTTGCCATGATGGCTCTATTCAACGATTTGACTAGTAACACGACATGCCTTTCGATGCTGTGAATCTTTCTTATTCAAGAACAGAATCTTAATTATTGTTAAAAGAGCTAATATTTGTAAGAATATAATTTAAGCGTGTCAGAAGCATATTGATAAGCAAACGTGCTGGTAAGTAATTAAAGCATATAAATTTACTATAAGAATTAGAAAAAAAACGGAACTATAATGCACTGATGCAAGAAGGCTTGTTAAATGCCAGTCCGTGAGTAAAGAAAATTCACAAGTTACAAGTACATACAAGCATACATCCCTGCTGCAAAAAAGCCGATTAACCATTAAGCCAAAACCCGCTAGTGGCTGTTCATTCTAGCTTACCTTTCCTCAATAAGCCGCGTGAGCGGCGCTCATGCATGTCGGATTAGACACCCCAAACCTACACACAACCACTCGGTGACGGTTCTGCCTCGTGGATTATTCCTTTACAGCATAAGACGCATGTCGGATTAATTATCCGTACACAACATATGTTGTTTATTAAAAATTCTGCCTCGGCAAACAATCCTGAATTCATTATCTGTTTTAAGTTTATGGATTTGAGAACCGAAGAGAAAGGTAAGGTTCTGTGCTGTAACACAGAAGTACAAACCCTAAGAGGAGGACTTCATGGTGAGTTAAATAGTTATTGCGCTAATTAGAGTAATAGGCAGTTCGGTACTGCAGAGTTAAGACATCCCAGTTTACTTTCGCGCTTTCGTCGCTTTCTTGCTTTCGGTTTCCCAGCAATTTGCAGCAAAGCCTGAGCAGGTCGAGGAGGAAACCAAAGCACGTCTGTGTTCACACGACGTGTTGCGCCTAATTAAAACATAAAGCGCGCCTGAGACCGAGCAGTGAAACACTACGGCTGGTACGACCGCGAGTTTTAATTTGCTTAAGAATATCACAAGAGCGGAGAGAGAAACTGAACCCTGTGGGACGGAACCACATGCAAATGAAACACGTCACCTGCCAACAGGCAATGCATCATTTAAAAGCATTGAAAAATGCAGTTCAAAGCACTTTCATTTTTGCCTTCATTTACCGTTTTCAGTAGTTTTGATGAAATCAACAGTCTATACATACGGCCTGTTTGGGAAGAGGAGAACCTGGAATGTAGCACGTCGGTAATACTCACCTGAAGAGCAGTCAGTCAGTTGCCGATAACGACAGTAAGATGACTTTTTTTTAAATCGGCTCGTACAAAGCACAGCACATCATAATTTTTATGAGTGTTTTTCGTTACGGAACTATCAAATACAAGACAATAATGGATATTCGAATAATATGCTAGTAACTTATGTGTTGAAGAAAGAATAGTCAGTCAGTGCTACAAACAGTTGCTAGAATACCGTGCACTGTAGCTAAAACAGAAAGAGACTATATATATATGAATATTAATTCATGGCACTCAAATTAGAAAAATCACATAAAAAATCTGGTATCTTTATCTTTACAAAGACTTTTAAATAGAAAACAACACCTAAAAAACTCTTAACGCGCCTGTAACTAAAATGAAACTGATTGTGTCACGTCCAATAACGACAGTAGGTCAGAGATAGCTCATAATAATAAACGTTACCATGTTATTATAAAATAATATTCAGTATTTTTACTAAAATGGAAACTACTGTCCTCGGTGCGAGCACAGTATTTACAAACTAACAACCTCCCCAACACTACAACAAGAAGAGTCTCACCTCCCACACACTGGCGCTTTTTTTTCTTCTTGGCGATGCGAACGTAAAATTTGCTGGCTCCTTCTCTGATGGTCTCTGTGGGAGCTAAGCTAACGTGGCTCCCGCCGTCAGCATCACCACATCCTCCTCCCCCACTTCCAGCCAGCGCTGCACCACAATACGCCGACTGTAATTCATCACTGCCATTCCAGCAGCCCTTGTTCTGCATAGTCAAGTCGTATTCTGGAGAGGGCAGGTGCATCTCAGCGGCCTGCTCAGGCCTCACGCAGGGCACCTGACTCAGCTCACTGGTGCTGCTGCTGCTGCGGCTGACGCTGTACGACGAGGATCCGTTACTGCTCTTGCTGCCCTCATTTGCATAGCCGCTGTTAAAGCTGCTCTTGGAACTGTTACTGCTTTTGGTGCTGCTGCTGCCGCTGCTCACAGTCCGGACGATGTCTCGCATCAGCAACTTCCTGCCGAAAGCCACTTCGGGATTGCAGCGGCTCTTTTCTAGTACCATTGTGGCGACAGGTCGCTCTCATTCTCCCAATGGTAGCCAATGTTCTCTACTGTTTTACGCCACTTGGATGAGATGCAGCGCAGCCAAAACAAGCAGTTCACTACTGAACCATAGACAAAACTACGAGTATTATTGGTAAGATTTAGTTTTTGTGTGAAGATACACGAATCATCTATAAATAAAAACACTGCTGGCACGATCTGCAACTCGTTGCTTGGAGTGTATCACCGTTTCACTAGAAAATTCATGAATCACATGTACATTACAACACCACTGGTATGTACGGTTTCTTTTTGCACACAATAATAAATTTTTCACACTGAACTTTTCTGAAAACACATTATAATTAAGAAAAACTCCACTTGTTGCTACTATATAGGGACATAGTTATATTCTAGATACCCTGTGACAGATGTAAAACACAGTATGCTTCATCACTTAGAGAAATATATCGAACGCACTCGACGACGGCAAAAACTTCAGCTTCCTTGATACAAACAGAAGACAATAGATAACTAATAAACGAAACTGCAGTGGAGTTTTTACAGAGCAAATATAAATGATACCTGCGATTCTAACGAAACTCATGGGCCAAGTTCACAACACCACAAAAAAACAAAGAGATTGTCTTTACGCGCAAGCATTCTTTTTACAGCCACATACGTTCTTGAGAGATCACCAATTTAACCCAAAGTCGTCTAACATGAGATATTCACATCAGTAAATCGCACGCGGCCAAAGGGAGGATATAGAAACAGTCACATAAGAATGAAGACAAAAAAATATTTTAGAATGAAACAGAGTAACGTACAGCATCTGCACTACCTTAAAAGGAAGTGGGTATTAATCAAGTAGCTAATTGCACTCACTGTAAGCATTTGAGGCATTTTTCACAATTATTATCAGGCAATTGCATAAGGAAATATTTTCACTGAATGATAATAACGTTGGTTGGAAGTCTGTCGTTCGTTACCGCCTACCATATGTACTAAGTCTACATGCAGCTAGAAATACAAATTGGAACAATCCTAAAGTCAACACAACTAGCAAAGTGCTGTAGTTATAGAGCAACGCATGTGCAATAATTATTACAGAAAATTGTACCTTCAGTTCTGCATTAAGACGAACAAAATCTGTTCTATTTCTATTTTTTTTTTACTTGGGGGGGGAGAATATAGTAACTCCTGTTATACGAACTCCTTGTGTTGAATTAATTCAAGAGCAGCCAGTCAAATCAAAATAGAAAAAATCATTTAATATAACGTACCCAGCAATTGGTCTGTAGATATCGAGCAAGAACAAAATATTATGCCTTGCTCGATCTTTATTTGGATAAGAGCTCGAGCGCTGTTCCTCCTAACTATTTGCTGAGGAATATTTGCTTAGAGTAATCAGATGCTGCTGCATTCACCACTGTAGTTAAGATAAATATATTTAAAAGCATAATTTTTGCCTCATAAGGAAGATAGCTCAAAAAGCGCCGGAGATTTTGCTAACAAATTAACTCACAAAACTAAGACCATTTCCTAGCAGTAAATATTACCGAGCAAAGCTCCACTATGACCATTAAAAAAATGGTTCACACCAAGGTAAGTAGAAAATTGACAAGAGTATCTTTTCAAGCGCTTATTAATTACGAGTAATTACAATGTTTATGGGTCTTTTGACATCAGTAATCCATTTCATAGACATTCATACCAAAAGAATCTCCTCACTTGGTTAGGTTTTTTTCGCCCAACTGCCGACAGATTTAGTAAATTCAGAGGAACGAGGTTCTGCTTCCTGGAGAGTAGGCTTTTGAAGAGAGGTCAAAGTCTTGCAGCGATGAGGCTCAGATTTACTGCGACCTGCATACTTCCTTGAATTGAGAAGAAAATACTCCATGAAACAAATTATCCGTACGTCTTTGTGAACAACGGCCGCCATTATCCTTCTCAGAGCGTAGCGTGACAACAACATCCTCCCTCCTCTTTCGCTTGCGGCATTACGAAGTTAGAGGAGGTCTATAGGGTTGTGGTTCCCGCAACACGACTGCTGTTAAAAAGTTCATAAAAGTATTACTGCGCAACCTTAACCGGCTGAAAATAAGCTTTATCTTGTTATGACTCGGCAGCAAAATATTCGTGTCCTTGCATGAATCAAAAAACGCTGTAAGCGTTGAAAAGGGTCAGCGTAAAGGCATCTGTCCCCCAAATATGAGTGAGCGTCAACAGCCGAAGCTTGGAAATTTTTGTGCTTACAAAAAGAGTTTTATTTTAGTAAAACTAACCTCAATGTGAACGAACAGCTAAGGTAGAATGATAGCTGGCACTGACTGGGAAGATATCTCTATAACAAATACTAGGCAGATCTGAGAGTTATGACTGTGAAGTAATGGAATCGACGAATATGGAACGACAGAATCAGTGACAGCTCCTTGCCTATGTAACTTTGTAATAACCTAGAGAAATAACGCGGAATCACTACCAATACATGTAGTCTTGCAGTGGCCAATACAGACAACACGGAATCACTACCAATGTAGAGTGGTAGTCAGCAGAGCGGGATCACAACCAATGCAGTTTTGCAGTCACAAATAAAGACAATACGGGATGGCAAACAATGCAGTGTTGCAGTCATTAATAGAGACAAGATCACAGCCTATTAATTATTGAAGTCGCCAACACAGATAATACGGGCTGAGTACCAACGCAGCATTACAGTCACCAATGCTGACAACACGGGATCACTACCAACGTAGTGCTGCAGTCAACATCACGGACGCAATGTAATCATTACCAATTCAGTGTTGCGATCACCCACGGCTACTGACAACAAGGGATTTTTTTCCTGTAGATGTTGTTTTTGGGTTCTTCTTGAATTTCCTAAAAAAGCTTCATTGAAGACTTGGTGAATTTTGCATAGTCTATATTTTGAGATGACAGTGACAGGTATAGACACAAGGGGTGAAACAATTGGAATAGATTGGCAAACGGGGTAATAAAATTTAATGGTCATGGCAGATGAGGCCACGACGTCGCTACAGTAACGTAAATCTACAAGGTAAACATTAGCAGATATTAGCGAAACAAGTCCAGAGACCGGCTGTCATACCAAGTCTCCGACTTAGACTGACTTCAAAATACTACAAGATGGGGATCCTCTTCATTTTTACCCTACTGACATAAAATGTTTTGACAACGTAGAGCATGTCCCTCAGACATGAAACTTCATCTTGCCTCAATCTCTGCCTATAGTTTCACTATCATTGGCTATGGCTTTGAGAACTTCGTCCACCAACCATGTTTTGTAAGGTGATCGATGGTCTCCAAGTAACTATGGCAGCCTTCTCGGATGAAGTTCCTCAGCAGCCTGAGCTCATGAGCAATATCGTGGGAAAAATTAACATAACTCAGTTAGCCTGATGAGAACGTAAACATCGCTTGATCTAGAATTTCGGCATTGAACGAGTTGACGCCCATTTCGTTCAATCAACTTGAAGAGGTTTGACAACTTCGAAAACTTGAGCAAGTTACGCAGCTTGTATGAATAGATATAATTGACAACGCAACACGGAACGTGTTCCAATCACGACAGCTTACCACTGTTTCCAAGACATCCCGATTTAAATATAAACCTATAGAAACTGATTGTGTTTGACAAATATTGAATAATTACTTCACATTTAAGCAGGGGCGTTATCTATTTCCACAATCACGGCCTATGTAGGGGTGTTGTAGTAGCCAATACAGAAATATGAAAGCACTACGAATTCCGTGCTCCAATCCCAATACAACAACACGGAGCCACTACCCCTTTAACACAGTGATGCAGTCAATATAATCCAGTCGTCAATGCAGGGAAGGGTTCGCTACGAATGCGGCGCAGCAGTTGTCAGTACAGACAACACGGGATCACTACCTATGTAGTGTTTCAGTTACCAATACAGCCTACAACACGGGATCACTTCCAACATAGAGTTTCAGTCACCAATGCAGACAACACGTGAACTCTACCACCGTAGTGCTGCAGTCAAAAATGCAGACAACACGGGATCACTACCACCATAGTGTTGCAGTCACCAATGCAGACAACACGGGAACTCTACCACCGTAGTGTTGCAGTCACCAATGCAGAAAACACAGGATCACCATTAACGTAGTGTTGCAGTCACCAATGCAGACAACACG
>LQNS02278083.1:18376140-18396930 GCA_001587735.2 Parhyale hawaiensis
GCAGACAACACGGGATCACTACCAATCCAGTGTTGCAGTCATCAATGCAGACAACACGGGATCACTACCAATCCAGTGTTGCAATCACCAATGCAGACAACACGGGATCACTACCAATGTAGTGTTGCAGTCACCAATGCAGACAACACGGGATCACTACCAATCCAGTGTTGCAGTCACCAATGGAGACAACACGGGATCACTACGCATGTAGTGTTGCAGTCACCAAAGCAGGCAACACGGGATCACTACCAATGCCGTGTTGCAGTCACCATGCAGACAACACGGAATCACAACACAAATGCAACGTTGCTGTCACAAACACAGACAACACGTGACACTATAAATGCAGCGCTATCGTCATACTCATATAGAACATCAAAAAACACTAGCTATAGCACATTCAGTCATCAGCAAACATTTTTATGTCTCCCGCATTAAGGCATTGGAGATGAAATAAACATATCCGATGTTCGGGACTTTGCATTTGTGTTTCATTACTATTGGAAAAGATTATATTTGAATATGTGGTTGATAATTGCGTTACAGTAGAGTATTTAAACATAACATAGGCCTATCCTAATTGCATGACCTCGCAACTGCACTTATGCACATCTTAAAAAAGATTACGTTTGAGAAATTAAGTGAAATTGCACTGATTTTTATCTACATCAATTGTATAAAATTGTAAATTGAATGTATTCTTTTGAGATAAAAGATGCTGATATGCGGAGATTGATGTTTATGTCTTTCAAAATGTAAACACAAATTTCTCTTATAATGTAAACTGTTTCATTGAATTCACTGAAGAATTAAATAAATAGTAGCTCATGTCAATTCATATTAATCACGAAAAAAAACAGTATATAGAAATTATTCAGCTGTTGCTGCTCATATGAAGATCCAAATAATTTCATTCAAATAACTCAAGAGAACCAACGCGATGAATGAGATTTTAGCTGTTCTTTTATTTCTATTCCTCTTTATTGAAGACTTTAGTTTAGTGCATAACAATAACAACGATCCCTCGGTCAATAATTCAGTAATTTCCTGCGCAGCGATCGAAAGAAAAAATTATTCACTTGTTCAAAACTAGCAGATGTGCTAAAGGGATAAAAAAAGCAGTGGTATAACCACATTACTTTCCATTATAACAAGAGAAAGGAATGAACCCAGCGCTCTCTTCACACGCAACACATTGCTCTCAATTGCACAGAGAGTAGAACAACAACAAAAACAACACACGCACTACGATTGCAGGTAATTAAGTCGCAGTACAATATAACAGTAAGCGTTAGAGTGGAAGCAGCGCCACCGCTTGTAGTGTATGCGACGCTCACGTGTCACCGGTCGACCTCCCACCTGTTGCGCACACCCACACTCTACCTCGTCCGCAGTGCGACTGAATACTTACTTGAGAAAAATTGTGGTAGAATCCTGATAAATATACACTGATATGGATAATTTGTGGCAAAGTCCTAGCAGCTATACACTGGTATCAGTAGGCAGTCAGCGTAAGTAGAAGTATCGGTTTTGGCACATATGCAGAGAGGGTATAAATAAGTTGCAAAGGTAACACAGAAATTCAGTTACAGTACTACAGGCTGGGTAGCCAGGATAACTTCGACTGTACACGTAAAAGAATCTCTGCTGCGAAAAATCTACATTTACCTTTGGAAAGGTAACTCTAAGCCGACTCCTGTTTCGATTTACTCCTTTAAAGATAAATATCAACTTATTGTTACACGAATTTTTTTGTGCATAGGACAGACTGCTACAAAGGCCAAGAAATGCTGGATATCACTCACCAGTAGATGGTATTATTATTTATACACTGCAACTTACACAGATTACTTTACTGAAATGTCCGCATTAAAATTCATTGGAAACTGCTGAATTACGTCAACAGAGTTCTGAAGAGCCAACCTACATATGTGTACACAGTATAAGCCGGTATATGGTAAATATCGCCTAGCAGATCAATCTTGCATTAAGCTCCCTACATAAAGAGAGTAATCTCTTTGAAAGAAGAGGTCAAGTTACTATCTAGTAATTTACTTTATTAAAAACAGCAAGTGATTTTTAGATTATCATCGATGACATTGCAGATTACGTCTTGCTGATCCTAGTCGACCACTGATAGAAAAAAAGTAACGAATATTCTCCGTCTAAACCAACTTCATATACAGTAAATATTGTTTTGCATGGTAACTGTAACTTGATTAAATTCATTTTGTGGCTTGAGGAGGGTGCATCAGTTAATTTGCCTTCAAATTCTCTTTATTAAGAAAGCTACAACAGTTATACTTTGATGCGTGTTGGATATCTACTGCCGTGCAGCAGACATAGACTCTACCGCTGTAATGTAATTGAGACATGCTGCACGCCGTAGTCTTTTTACATTTAAAGTCTGTGGAAGGCGACCGCAGCAGATTTCATAAACTCAGAGCTGTCTCGGCAACCTTCGTTGAAATACAAAATAATTGAAAATATCTAGACTGTGACTGCTCCATGCATAATGCTGTGCTTCTAGACTCAATGTATTGTAGCAATATGAGAAAATACCGGACAGGGGACCATGTCTAGACTATAAGAGCGAGTTAAAGCGTCCAGAGTATCACTAAAAACAGCACGACTCTGGCAACACCGTGACTCACAGCGCAGCCTCGGCGCATCAGTGCACAGATGACACCAATGTAACAAACCTTTATATCATCCAAACTTCCTGTATGAACAGCGCGCCCACACCTCTTCCTTCGCGAGAGGCCGCAGAAGCACTCCTGTTTCCGAAGGAAATGTTTGGCTAATGGTATAACTTAGAGGAAGAGAGAAGGAAGGAACAATAATATTGTGAGCACAAAGGTTACCTCAATACTCAAGGTCATGATAAGGAAAGACAAACTTACGATGGGGAAGCTGGAACTTGTTCCAAATCCATACACCTGCCGGCTGCCGCGCATCCGCATGGAAAGGAAGCACAATAATTGAGGGAGGAACTACGAAGAACAGATGAGTGAACGCAGTTGAGCTCAGCGTCAGAGCCTCCAAATCAAGGAAAAACGAGAATATGATTACTACAAGGCACTTAAATTTTCCATTCATTTTTTTCAACAGAAAAGGAAAGATATACGTAGAAGTTGTATAAAATAAGAATGAAAATAAGAATGTAGTAATGAATTGGAAAAATTGGAAACAATGCAGTAGGAGCGTGTAATAAGAAACAAGAAAAACAGAAATATGAATACATTAGAGGTTGAACTAAAGGTTTGGCAACCGCTTCTCTACACGTATGATACTAATTGCAGGAGACGCATAGTTCAGTACGTGACTATGATATCTGCTCCAACCAATATGACCTAAACGGTATCACCGACAGAAGCAGCCCATGGAGAATATCTCATAGTCTCTGATATCCAAACTAGCGGAATGCTAAAACCGGTACGAACTGGCCTTGTGTTCGTACCTGGGTGATGAACATGCTATAAAGTAACATCTGCGATAGCGAAAAGCACGAAAAGCAGTAAGCTCTACAATATTTTCCGGCTCGGGAACGCAACATATCACATGCGACAGCCTTCAACATAACGGCAATGAGAAAAGCTTCACCGGACACAGAGGAACTTCTGCAGCATATATACTGGTGCGCACCACCACATAAGGTGCAACATGTTGCCAGCGTTGGGAACATGGCAGAAAGCTGCCGCTGTGGACCGGATATACGACGCTCGGGGCTATGGAACGCCTCGGCTGCTCTACATCGACAGCCTCTCTAAATTTGAATGTCTGCCAGAACAGTTCCCGTCCGTCCGCCCGTCCGTCCGTAGTGACGGGTATAAAGCGAAGCGTGCAAGTAAAAGATGGCGTTAACATCCATTATTATAACCACCGAAATGATGAAACAAATCCTACGTAATTTCGGAAATCAGTATACAGTTAACGGTTTTTTTTACCAGTTTTGCTGTTAATAAGCTTAGTGTAAAATTTGATTATTATTTGTATTTAATACTTAAATTTTTTGTTTTGTACGTGCCATATCAAAAGAGTTCGATACACCAATGTAAATATTTATCACGGTATCTTACTAACAGCATTACTACGTGCTAAAATGCAAGTCATTGAATAATAAATAACAAAATCACTGCGGCTGGGGCTCGCTACGGATGCTCTTTCAAGTCACATGCCAAAATCTAAGTTGTTCCTTTACTCACAAAGAATGCTAGCGATCAGAATATTTGCATACTGTGTCTTCAAGTCCTAAGGCTCACAAGGCTCGCCTATATATAGATATAGTCACCCAAGGCACAGCCTGTAAGTACCTCAAGTCTGAGCCTGTAACCTCCTAGAGGGTCTATACTATAAAAGTCGAGAAGATAAGGACGCTGCTGCGGTAAATATAGTGGGTGATAAGTTGGGTAGAGTTACGTAGCATAGGGCGGGTCGCAATATCGAGCTTGCTGCGCTACAATGACCATGAAACAGGAAGGACAGCGTCCAGGATGGGAAGGACGGAGAGAGGGAGGGAGTACAGTGGAGGGGTCTACTGTCGGGAAGAGAAAGATCCAGAGAAGGAAGGTTTAACCCTTTCACTATGGATGTTATTTCCAGAGACTACGATCAGTTTTATGCCTCTACAGCAGCAGGAGCTTCCTTCTTTGAAACCTCTAACGGCTTCTTCAGTAAATGTTCTAGAAGCTCAAGAATAATTTCTTTTTTGTCGTCTTTTGTACATGAATACTATGACCAGTGACAACAATTGTTTATGCGACAGTTAACCTCATAATGACCACTGTAGTTCATATACTACACTTGAAACAATACAATCCCTATGCTAACTCGGTTTTCTATTCGGCCCGTACAGAATAAACAAGCTATTTTTACAATATAGTCAAGTACCCGTACACAAAAGAAGGCAACATGTCTGAATTAGTCTCTCATGTTCCAGATATCCTCGTATATCAAGCATGTATGGTATATGTACCTCACATATATTTAATGAAAGAATTCGTTGTCTCAACAAACATAAATACTCGCTCGAAATGCAAACCTCTCAGGAGTTGCATTATTGTCATTGGCGGCAATGTACAAGAAAGGTACTGTTTTGCAACATAAAAGAAGTCTGTCTACTCTCACGACCATTCAACCGATCACTACCAGCATAAACAAAGAAGTTTTTGTCAGTTGAATGCATGGTTTGGTCATGAATATTGTAGCCACCTTAAAAAATTGCTAAACTACATACTGATGCTAGCGACTAGATACGAAGCCGTGAATTTAAAGAAAAGTCATTAAAAAGGCAGCACCTTCCCGTGCAAATGAAATGAATATCCTCAATTTAAGCAGTGAACAAAACTATTCCTGCATCTTCCTAAGTAAACGCGCCGTAAAACATGGGCCGTATATGAAACTCTAAAGCTCATCATAAATATCAAGATGAAGACTAACGATGCAAAGGATATTTTTAACTAAAGCTATGCACACAAAAACTGGACTTTTCTGTTCGTCGGCTATCCTCAGTAGCACAAAAATCAATGAAAAACGTGCATACAACTACGATTTGGCTAAAGTTCAATTCATGCCTATGCTTTTTGTTCGTGCAGTTTTTCTAAAAAGATCAAAAAGGAGCACCGGCAAATGTATCAGCCCTGGCTCGTTAAAAATGAGCCGTACTTTCTCTTTCTCTCGTTGCACACAAGTTTGCTCGTTATCAGGCGGGACTGCTATCAAATGTCCTCTTCTTTGGATGAATTAGTTGGGCTCCGGTGCATACAATGGGGCCAGGCAACAGCAGGTGCATCAATTACGGCCCCACACGACGGTCAAACGCGACTTTTCCCTTTACGTCATATAGAGCACAGGGTAAGTAATGAGGTGGTACCGACCTTGTTTTGTGGAATATCTTAGACATGGAAGACACCTAAGAGCTGCTCTGAAACAAAACACTATATTCATTATGGATTTTTGAACAAGACGCCCACGGAATATTGATAGTGCCCTTGGAGAGCGAACCCAAGGTAAACTCGGGGAGAAAAAGTTCATGGAGTACGGTGTGGGATGCTAAAGTGGTATGGGTTGGAACACTATGGAAAAGAACGATTCTGGAAAATGAAAACCATCGTCATTGCCTCAGGCACAGAAGAGTTTGGTCAAGTATAGTACATATATGTATTAAGTTTACAGTAAGCCTCGAATATATCCTTTGCAATCGCAATGATAAGCTGGAAGAAGCAGAAAAAGTACGGGCTCAACTGCTGCAGAAATTAGTAATTTGTCAAACATATAAGAGTGAGAAGACTTATAAAACACCCCTAAAATCTTATAATATTACAGGGTAGGTTCGCTGAGCAAAATAGATTTTTGCATAGACTATGAAGTAATGAACTGCAACTCCATATGAGGTGCTCTTTCCAAAAGTGAACTCTTTACGGTCAAAGAGATGATTTGAAAAGTGCTATGCGTACAGAACTGATGATTGCTGTGAACGGCAGAGGTTAAATTTTGGCCTACCTCACGAATTCAAATAAAGTTTGACTTACACACACAAAACGCTCATAGATTTTTATAGTCGACATCTAATAATTGAGTAACAAATCTATAATTACGGTATCATTGGGAAAGACACACAATTCTACCGAACTATGGCTATTTGTATCTGATCTTTCCGAAAGGCTGTCTCACGTTTAGTATTCTGGGGTGAATAAATCGGTTAACAAACAACGGGTACGATTAGTACGCTGTATTTACCACAAAGAATGGAACTAACTCTACAGCAGAGCAAAACGTCACCAAGCTGAGCAACTTTCCCTATTCAAAAACAGTGATTCTCATGCATATTCGAGTCGTTCAAAGAACGAATGAGTAATTGTCTGGTAGGTATAACATAACCGAAGATCTCGACTGCTCGAGCAACTATTGAGTAAATTATTCATTAGCTATTGTATAATATGCGGGGAAATTAAAAAAAAAACACCGAGCCATACCTGGTATCAGGCGGCTGAAAGTTTCTTAAGCCGTCGAGAAAGATCAAAAGTGAAAGTTATCCTGCAATTGTACATGTACAGGAAACTCCGTGTTCAATATTTGCAGCTCAGGAAATATGTAGAACAAACACATATGCCATCCTCTTAATTTGTGAGAACGCATCAAGAGTGAAATTCATTCTATGACTTGACAAGTAACACCATGTAGCTACAGCATTCGTATCGCAAGAAAAACAATGAACACACTTGCTTCTCTCAAAGCAGTAGCTTGTTTGTGATATAAGCACCCAATCCCGGCCTGCCTGGTTACTAAAAGATGCGCTTCTTATTTTACTTTTTCGTGGATTTTAACATTGTCTTGCATTGCGGCTTTTATTTCAATATCCGATTCTTAAACCGCAAAACTACCTTCGCCAAGGAGGTTACGTTTCGTCGAGTTTATCTGTCTGTTTCTCTGCCACCAAGATAACACAAAAAGATATGGACGAATCTTTACGAAATGTACGGGGATTGTTTGGTAGGCCTATGTTAGGAGAAACAGATGACTAACTTTTATTGAAGAGGTCTTCATCCGTTTGTTTGTCTGCCTCTTTTTTCTTAATGCCATAACTCAAAAAGTTATGGACGAATTCCTATGAAATTTAGATGAGTTGTTGGTATATCACGAAGAGTAAATGATCAATTTTTTGTTCGCTTGTTTGTTGGTCACTGTGTTTGATCTTATGATTGTTAGTAAAATAATGTTAAAAGTTCTGAACGAAACTTTATGAAACTTACAGATACTGTTAAAAATGTTAAAAGACATAAGCGATCAAATTTTGGTGATGATCGTTTCTTTCGTTAGTGTATCTAAAGTTTGTCATAAAGTTTGTCAGAAGTATAACTCAAAACGTTACGAACGGATCGTCTTGCAACTTGAAACAATGGTTAAATATGTTGAAAGACACAAATGAATAAATTTTGGAGATGATCGGTTTGACCGTTTGTGTTTTTAACTAGTGTTTGCCAAAATTTTTCCCAGAACATTGCTCATGAACTCACGGACGGATCTTCAGTAAAATTGCACAACCTTTTCTTATTTGGGTTAAAGGCAAAAATGACCAAATTTTGGTGCTGATAAAAAGAAAATCTTACCTTCAGAACCAATTTGAAAATTTCGTCAAAGTTGCTTTGCTCGACGGAGGTATGCGCTCTCAAAGGGCTCTATACTTCGGGGAATGTTTTGCGAATTTGGATTTTTTTCCTGCTATTAGAACCTTTCCAGAGATTCCATTTTCTATAATAGGGCAAATAAATATCACCGAAAAGGCTCGTCTAAATAACCATGATAGAGGTGCAATGATGAACAAAACCGAAGTCCAGTATAGGCACTTGCCGTCCAGCAGATGCCCGGCAGACAGGTTGTATCAGATAGCCTCCATCGTCTGCGAACATAAATCCAAAAACGAGACGTTTACGTTGCTTTCGAGCGACCTTATCAGCGGATGCCAGGCATTCCTTACTGCCAGCGGCTCCCATCGCTTCTTCTGCGCTAAAGTCAATTCCAAAGATGAGCAAGAGAACCCGAGATTACTTGAGAGATCGAGCAGTTCTGTTGTTTCCAAGAACACTTGAAGAACTGATGACGGTTAATTAATTGCTAATAAGTGCAAACAATCTTAATATAGCAACTAGTGTATGTTTCTTGGAGGCAACACGGGTTCTTCTGAAGCGCTGATAGATATAATGAACTCTTATACAAAACGTCAACAGCTGCCATGTTTTTAATTTATTTACTGAATAGTTATTGAGACATCGGTTTGTTTCCAAACTGAACAAAAGTTCAGCTGCCCAAATACACCAATTGCGTGCCACATCTTCATACAGTTAATGGCTACAAAATACATTCATCCTAGTAAGTATGAATATGAAGAATATCTTTTCCTCGAAAATTTACAGCATACTATCGAAGAGAGGCATGCAATTTTTTGTAAGGTAGTGCAGTATATTAATGCTTCTCACGACGTACGGAATTATTCATTTTACTGGCTAACTTTGCAACTTATCGTCCATTTCCATAAACAACTACAGAAAGGTAAATTATAAACCAACTGGACTGAAGCTGATTTGGGTTTTAGATATAAAAACAAAATGAGGGAGAGGCAAAAAAATACAGAGAATTTCCGTGCATTGGGCAAGATGAGTCGATCTCATGCAATATGAAAATGAGATACGAGGAGGGGCGCTGCAGATGAACAAGAGTCTCTGGAACTTACAAATTAGGCAGAGAACGAGACTCAGCTACATCACCACGAAGATCATGTGAACTCATCGCAAGGTTGCCTTTAAAGGCACCGCTCGCTGTAACGGGGCATGTGCGCGCGTTCTTCAAGAACTTTGGCATTCAAATTTCAGTCAGCGAGCTTTTGTTCAATATCGCTGCCGACATGTGGCGCATTCAAAGGCCAAACAATTCGCCCTATTCAGTGTCGAAGCAGATGTAGTAGATAGCGCCAGCAATGATAAGCTACGAACAGGATGATCGTTGACACGAAACTGAGGAATGCAAATGGGCATTTGAATGCAAAATTATGCATCTCTTCGGGCACTGGCGCGTTTGTGCCGAGAATTCATTACGATGAGCGGGAATACAAACACTCTGAATGCATATAAGGCGCAGTCATGCCGCCCCATACGGTGGAACCAGTCAATCTGATAGTTACTCACAAAAAACATAATCAATCATCGCAGAGACAACTTGATTTCGTGCGGGGCAGTGAATGTTAATGGGCGAGCAGGACAGAAGTTTTTGTTACCGCTGCTGCAGGTACCTCGGGAGCTCGGAAAAAGTCACGACTCGTTCTTACGTGCAGTGGAAAGAATATTACGGCTCTACGACAAGCACGACAGCGCTTCGGCTACGACTGTAACTGCGATTCTAACTGCCCTGAAGCGATGTAGATATTGATTGCGAAAAAGGGGACATCCGACCGTAAAAGATTGCATAAATCCCAAAAGGATACACTATTTGCAGTAGCAAACAGACTAAATGCAGCTGATTTAGCCTACAGTCTCAGAAACATTACCTCTAGAACCAGCGAGTCTTCGATGCATGCATTGATTTCAAACTGAGAATAACGCCAGACTGTACTATCAGTAGAAATGCACATTACCTATGCCACACTGAGACTGTACATTGTATGTGAAATTAAAACTAAGCAAATATTTTTCACTTTTGGTTTAGTTGGTCCTGTAGAAAGGCGCTACAAATTCTAAACAGCTCGATGCTCGTCCTTATTTCTAAGCGAGAGCCAATACCGAGGGTGTGCACGCAAGCAATTTCTAAAATCCAAATGCCACTTTGAATAGAGGCAGAAAGAGACAATTATAACATGCCTGACTATAAGACTAGGCAAAGTTTAATATCGTAACCTATACACCACATATTTCCCAGTAGAAACACGGACGTTAATTCAAAGCATGGGTGCATATATTGATATGTAGTAAATGTATTGGAATATGAGATTTATTTTTAGAACCAAACAGTACACTGAGAACAGGAACACATTACGACTGACGTAACCCTAATGGCTATGACACACGCAAGCCAAAAGCTGACGAAACTCACGCAATTTTATACGCGCAAAATTTTTTGCGCAAAAAAGCACCTCCCTATTCACACCTGAGAATGGTCCGTTGGTCAAAAAACTTCGAGGTAAGTTCATCATAACGACGTTTCATGGCTACGGACAGAACACCATGATAAAAATACATCTAACAAGCAGAATAATATAATAAATGCTACCCAATGCTTTCAAAATAATACTAAGTCCAATACTATAATAAAATATCTTGAAAATAATAAACCTTTTACCATTCCGAAAGCGGACTGAACGTCCCACCCGTATATAGATGTCTATGGGCGGCTAATTGGGAGAATTTCGCGCGCTTCCCCAGTGTATCGAGCGCAAAAGTGCTGCATGCTCCATCCTTGAATCTTGCGCAGAGGCGAGAGTGTGCAGGTTTTTAGACGTCGATTCCACGCGCAAAACTCGGATACTCGTTATTTTGGATTGCGTATCGCATCGGCTTAACATAAATCAGTTCATATTTTAGTTTTCTAAATATTTTTCTGTAACGACCGTGGGTCAAAAACCTACTATACAGTGACTCTAATATTTAGCGATGAAATACGTCACGCTTAATTTAGTAAGTGAAATTTATGCAGCAATTCCGTTAAATTAGAGTAACGCAAGAAAGTTGACCAATGACACTGCCTTAGCCACAAGGCTTCGTAAGCTACGTATATTGACTTGCCTTAATCTACACTACTGCACAAACACAGACCTTTTCCAATGTCAAATCTGTATTACTGAACGTCATCTTGTAGAATTAAATCTAGTATACTGAATGGCCACTGACCTGTTGTATAGATAAAATCTACACTACTGACTGATGATGACCACTTTACTTGCACAAACACTACCTACAGCATGGACACTAGCCAAGGCCCCCTAGACAGAGCGTGTTCTAGGGGGCCTTGCACTAGCCCCCTAGACAGAGCGTGTTCTAGGGAGCCTTGCACTAGCCTCCTCGCAAATTTAGATCTACTCCACCGCACGGGCATGGACCTTGTGCAAAGCTATATCTATGATTTATATTACTGCGTGGATGCAGACCTCTTGAACTGTTAAGCTCTATATTAGTGCAAGGACAGACGCTCATTGCGTAGCGCACCTTCCAGCAGGCTACCTAGCAACAGAGCTACAACGGCAACTATAAATCAACAAGGGAGTGGCTACGAAAGCTTCCAAGACAGATCAGGAAACGCAAATATGCCGGAGCGTTTTCTCCTTTGCTCTCCCTGGAAAAGTATATTTTAAAAAAACCTTCAATGAAGGGTAATTTGTGTAAGGTTGGTAGGCATTTGCGGCGCTCTTCTCAACACCCTCTCCCCTTGGTAGCGCAATAGCTGTAATCGTCACGGCAAGAGCTGTGTTTTGAGATCGTCCTTACTGTGTCCTGCACGAGTGGTTCTCAGAAAGGCTAAGGGTGGATGGCAGCCGTGTTGGGCTCACCGTTGTGCCGGTGAGCGTTTCACGACAAGGTCGAGTGAGGATGGTCTCGGCACGCCGACGTGGCAGGCATGAGTTATGTAAATTGCTCTAATTTGATGAAAAAACGAGCCAGGGAGAAAGATGAGGAGGTAAAAAATAACCCAAGGGTTAATATCGAGCACAACGCAAGAACACTAAGAAGCTATGTAAAGTGCTCAAATTAGAACTGCTCACATTAAAAGGAAAGAAAGTGGTAGGATAAAAATAGCAATAAGGCTTATAGCAAACCCAGCGTAATAGCAGCAAGCTATGAAAATTGCTTTATTCTATCATAAAAAACGAAGCAGGGCAAAGGATCAGACGGAAAATGGATTTAAGGTTTATATCAAACCCAGCTCAATTGCAGTAAGCTATGTAAATTGCTATAGATAGTCGGGAAAACATGAGAAGGGACAGAGCAGTGGCAGAAATATTAGCTGGGAGGATTGCAGACGTAAGACGCAGTGGAAGAACGTTATCTTAGGGAATTACGGCTGTCACTTAAAATGAAGAAAGGGAATAATTTTTTCTGCTGTTGCTGCCTACAGCCTAAGAATATATCACCCACTTGTTTAGACATCGGAAATATCTGCTTAAATGAAAATTAGTGACTTAAATTGAAATAATTGTTTTCGGAATCGCAAAAGTTGTAAAAGTCTAAATATTTTTGGGACTGTCGGTGAAATTTCAAAATGAAAACATATTTACATTTTTCAGACGACTATGTAAACTTTTGATCCTTAATTTATGGCTCACATGAAAGTATTGATAACAGTAGTGGTGCGAGTTTAGCGCACCAGAGATACGGTAACGGTAATTTTTAGCTTTCTTCTCAAGTTACATTATTCAGCTAAAAGAAGGAGACAAAGAGAAAATAGAAAAGAAATTACTTTGAACCCTGGCGCACCAAACGTTTATAAAACTAAACGTATCTCAGAATGTCCTATTACCAACATGTTATAATGATGCCTCGAAAACATAGTGAGCTAACCATATATCACGAATTGCAATTTATATTATAAAATTGAAAGAAAAAATACGAGAGTTGGAAAGTAATGATGAAATTTCCAGGGTTTGAAGATATTTCATGAACTAAGTATTTTCCATGCCATAAAGCTTTCCAAAAATAGTAAAGCATAGTATATACTTTTTTGTAGAGTCAATTATGCCCTGTGCTGCTGAAGGTCCGATGCTCAAGTTTTTGCTTGATGTTCCTCATACTAAGAAGGAAATAGAAAAAAAAACGACGCGTATCACATCCTAAGTAATGCTCCTTACACAGCTCCATCTTTTGTTCTAAGGAAAACTCGAAAACTCAAGTCTACACAACCGTTCATGTGGGACCCGATTTATAAGGTTATATTGTAAGGCTAATGAATATAGCCATGGATATATAAGCGAAGTACAAATTTACAACTGCACTGATCTAAATTTACAACTGCACAAAAGAGGCACTACTGCTTGTTAGAACAAACCTGTTTTGAGCTGTAAAAATTATAAGCTCGAACACCAGTTTTGTCTCTCATGCTAGAAACAGTTATAATCAGGGAGTAAAAATAATGGGAGGACCAGACATCAGCTGATCGAATAATCGTGACATCACAGCCCAACCGGCGCTTCTGCCTGTGACGTCATTGGGGACTACGCACGCTCTAATTTACAAGTAAAGGCAGAGCTTTCTACCCACTATGGCTCATATGTAACCATATATTAACGTTAAAAATGCAACGCAGGCAACATTGTGGTAACCTAACTTCTGACTTAGCAAGTGCGTGGTCCGCAATGACGTCACATGCAGAAGCGCCGGTTGGGCTGTAATGTCACAATTTTTCCCGCTATTATTACTCCCTAGTTATAATGTACTGGCAATTTTCAAGTAGAAAGTGAAAAAGAACGGTACTCACTTTGCATGGTCCTCTTCTTAGAGCTGAGGAGCTTCAACGATAGCGACTCATGGTCATCACGACTGTCCTGAGATAAGAAGACGCCGTTTGCGATCTTGGAGTGCGGCGATGGGCAGCGCCGGGCTTTTAGGCCCCGTTTTGGGGTCTTGTTGGTCAAAATCGACGAGTGGCACTCACGGGCGACGTTGTGGGGCATTAGCGACTTGCTTCCTTCGTTCCAGTCGTGATCGAAATACTTGAAAGGCAACGAGAGCGTTTTCTGAATGATTCTCTGCCTTGCAAAAAACAAAGAAGAGGGTGGACCTGGCTCGGTGTTGCCGTTAACTGGCAAAGAATACATACTCGTCTCATCGTCATCGTGATCGGCATCGTTGTCATCGTCATCATCAAGAGTGCCGTCGAAGCTCCGGTTCAGCATGGAGTCCGGAGTGAAACAAAGGCTTCTGAAACGGTCATCGGAGGAGCTGAGGCCGTCGGAAAGTTGCGTCAAGTTCGCCATGGAATACCCGGCGGTCATCCTGTTGGGTGGGACTCCGTTCTCAAGCACCTCCAGCTTGTTGCCGATGTCGGCCAGGCGGGTGGAGGAGGAGCTGCGGAACTTAGGAATGTACGTGTTGCGGCCGAAGCCTTGTGCTCGGGAGGGCCGCGGCTGCGTCCTCAGCAGGTCCGACCGCACCACCCATGGCCGGTACCAGTCGTCTGAACGCTTGTCTTTCATCCTCACCGCCGCCTGTAAGTAAAAATGAATATTATCAGCAACTTTTCACGCCCTTCTGTACCCTTAAGTAAAATAAGAAGCCCTTCAGTAGTTTTCACTCTTACCGCAATTTTCGACCCCTGGAAGATAAAATAACAAGACTATCAGTTATGTTTCTTCCTTGCTTCCACCTGCTTCATTCAGACACAAAAATAAAACTGAGAGACAATAATCATTATCACACACTGAAAATTGCCAAAGAGTCAAATGTATTGCTATCAATCATATCATCTAGATATGTTAACAAATGGCGTGTCATCCACTTTATCTGGCCACATCACCAGCCGAGAGGCATTTTAGTTCATAGATCGAATAAAAAAGGGAATAACTTTTGGAAACTGAGTTAATTGTTTTCACTATGATATCGGCCTATTTTGATAATTTGAAAAGAAGTGCTTAGAAGCAGTTAAGCTATTGATGAAAAATGAACTCTCAGATAGTTCTCCAGCCAGGAGCTAAAGGAATTCATTTCGCTCTCACAAAACCGCTTCGTTAACAGCCAAAGACAGCAAATAAACTTAATTGTTGCTGCATAATGATTTCACTGACGCGCAGGCAGTGTTGTTTATAATAGTTACCAAAGAAAAGTTTTACGTTTTCTTCGTTACACAGAAATAGAAAATGACTTCTGGCAGTAACTCTTTGTTTTTCTGTATGGATGGGCTCATCAAAATACCATGCCTTTCGTGGCTTCGTCCTCTCATTAATAATAAAAAAAACATATATTTCTCCCCGTAGG
Organism: Parhyale hawaiensis; assembly: GCA_001587735.2. Classification (NCBI taxonomy): domain Eukaryota; kingdom Metazoa; phylum Arthropoda; class Malacostraca; order Amphipoda; family Hyalidae; genus Parhyale; species Parhyale hawaiensis. Next base: position 18,391,593 of record LQNS02278083.1, read on the forward strand.
GAGGTATTCGTACAATAAAGTAAGAGAATACTAGTTCAAAAAGTTTTGCACAGTATTACAAAGAAACTACTAGACTATGTTGCAGTTTCAAAACGCTATCATACTGCACTGTCAGCACAACCTATGTTCTAAGCACACATAGGACTCATACCATTTTAAATGCTACAAAAAGTACCATAAAATATACGCAAAGGATGAAAAAACAAACAATAACATAGGTAACCCACACCTTCAGGCATCAATGAAGAACGCATAAATAGCAGCAGGCAAGAAACGCAATAGCTAGAGATCACGCCGAGCAAATAAATTATAATCACAACTCCACTCTCGTCCTTGCCCTCTGCTTCGATTACTGTTCCACAGCATTATAGCAATAGCATAATGATATCAAATAAAATGTGGGCATTGCACAGAAACTAAGAAAGTCTCACTGGTGAGCTGACTCGAAGAACCAACTCTATATTCTGGCTTAATAACCCAGACACAGGCTGCTCAATCAATAGCGTCCAAAAACAGACTAATTAAACTTTTAAAAAAGTTTTCTAATTAACATAAGGACTTCAGGCAAAAAAAATAAGCTATTCTTTATGATATAGCGAGTGTAATTATGAGCAAGTAAAACGTCATTTTATACTAATACACTATACTAATTACCACGTATAACTACGACGCAAGCAAAGTTTAAAGTACCTAGGAAACAACTAAATTTATGATGTATTTTGCTAGAAGGTACGGTGTATTATTAAATTAAACAGGTTTTTGATAAAGGAAGTTGTATCGATAATTTAACTATGCAAAGAGTGTTGCTGCTTCTCTCCAGTTAAAAATATATCATTGTTTTTTTTTTAAACATTTCGAACTTATCTTACAATAGTAGGTAATTCACTATCGATTACTTTGACAGATCTCATCAGTAAGAAACATATTTGTAGACAAAAAAAAAAAACAAAGAGTCATCAGTAGGAGCAAAAGGTGAGCGATAGAATTCATTTTTATCACTTTTATGTCATTTTGGTGTCTAAAGCCCAGTTCACACGTTAAGCAGAGTAACCAATTAACGATTTACGTTGGCGCTGGCAGCAGAGAGCCAATTCAACTAATCCAAGTACGTGATAGTGGCGGTGACATTCGGCAAACCGTCCATGACTATTTGTTCTAATTTTTAAAATGCCAATCTCTGTGAATTTAAACTGCTCAAAATTAGGCACTTGCTATAGAGCAAAAGTTGCCGTAGTGGTTGAGCTTTTTAACAGGCTTTTACGCAGTTATTTTTTACGTAAGCTGAAACCGTACCGCACAAGCATGAACGGATGAGTGGAGTTGGCTCTCGACTGTTAGTGCCAACGTAAGTCGTTGAGTGGGCATAAGTCTCAAGTTTTTCAACATACATTCATCATACAATATATCCGGGTGTTTCCTTGTGGCTTTACAAATACTGTTGTGGGCACATTAAAAGATTAATTATTTTCAGCTGTCAAGTTAGTTTCCTTAGCAAGTGTCACTGGTTAAATTTGGGAAGCTTTCTCAAATTTGAAGTGAATCAGATTTTAGGAACTGTCCACTTGCCTGTTGTGTAAACACGCAGCAACGCATTCGGATAATGTGAAGAATAAACGTAGGGCAGTTAAGATTCGAAGATTGTCGTGCATCGATGATCTTTGTATTGAGATAGATCTCCCTTTGCGATCACGAATGCTTAACTAATTCAAATTAATGAAAATTCGTCGAACGCGGAATGGTAGCGCTCGACTGCCAAATTGTGGCTCTCAATCGTCATTTTTTTATTTAATCAAGTTTAAATTATTTGCGGTCGCAATCTCAGATTTTTTTCTTGCTTTTTACTTTCCATTCCAGGATCGACAATGTTGACATTAAAAACAATATTGTTTCCCTCGCTACCAGAACGCCAAATGTTGGATCGCAGAATAGTTTCAATCGCTGAAGAAGACTTCAGCACGGCTGGCTTTTGTGTATACGAATAGCATAAGTTAACACCTGCCATGCAAAGAACTCCAAGACCCGACTAATAACTATCAAATTCAGTCATAAACCACAAAGTAGCGTTCTTAGCCCACTCCTACTCATAATTTACATCAATGATCGTGATCTCAATTTCTGCAGTAAAATCAGTATGTTTTGCAAGTGACACCTCTCTGTCATGATGCCGTGTCAGCCAGACACAGAATCAAGCCCCAACAAGACCTTAACCTCCTCACTGAATGGGCTGCAACGTGGCAGATGAGTTTCAATTCCGATATATGTTCGGTAATGCATGTATTGGATCAAAGACTGCTTTGGTCCGATTAGATATGAACGGGATAGAATTAGCAGCAGTCACGTGACGTGACCTGTGAATAACTATCACGAACAAACTAAGACAAGGTCAGCAAGGAGAAAAGAGCTTTAAGGTGGCAAGTAGAGTCCTGGGATTCATTACCAGAAATTTTGAATATAGATCTAAGGACGTAATCCATCTTTTGCATAAAGTACTATTGCTCATACATTTAGAAGTTGCTGTTCAATTCTGATGGCCACATCCGTGTAATAATATCAATAAAATGGAAAGAACGCAGGGCAACAAAACTAATACATCCGCTGCGAAACTACATACGAGCGTCACCTACAAGAACGCAGATTCATCCCTCTTGAGCAAAGGTAACCCAGGGAGTACCTCGCTAATAGAAATTTTCAAGTACCTACTTGCGTTTTGAATGGTTTCAACGACGTGCCTACAACGGGACTTTTTGACAGAGACGTTGACGATTGCCTCCACAAATACGGACAAAACTCTAATATCAAGATCGAAGAATTACTCTCAGAGAGCAGTCTTTTCTCGTACTTCATAGTGAATATTTGCAATAGATTCCTCTCCTAAGTTGTCGGTGCAGAGTCAGTCAATCCATTTAAAACATTGGGAGCAACACTCTCCACAACTACGAACTCCTCCTCCAGGAGTCACTAACTCTTGACGGCCGAGCTTCAGAGGCCACCCTAACCCATCATCTTTTATGCAGCAACTAATCGTACTTGCACAATCACCTCTCAGGCTTGGCTGAGTTTTTCTTCTTTCCTTTTTTTTCCTTTTCATCCTCAAATATCTAACTGATTTCACATAACGGCAATAGATCACAGAGGGCAGGAGTGTTATTCTTAGCTGCTTCCTGAGAATGGGCCTGTTGGTCTGTCTACTGCCAGCTGTCTAATTAAAAAACTAGAGCACTCTGAGAGCGCATACCTCCGCCAAGTGAGGCAACGGTAGCAAAAATTCAAATTGGCTCTGAAACCATAATTTTCTTTGCATATAAACTCAAAAATCTAATCATTTGTGCCTTTTTATATTAATAACAGCTTGTTCAATTTTTTCGATGATCCGTTCATAACTTTTTGAGTTATATACTGTTAACAAACGTTATGACAAATATGAGTCAAACATACAAACGAACAAACCGATCTGCACCAAAATTTAATTATTCATGTCTTTTACTATTACTAACAACTCCTATGAATTTCATAAAGATCCATTCATTATTGTTTGAGTTATTGTGATAATAAGCATAAAATAAATAACAGTGACAAACGAACGAACGAACGAATCATTACCAAAATTTGGTCATTTACTTTTTGTCATATACTTAACAACTCATGTTAGTTTCATCAAAATCCATCCATAACTTTTTGAGTTATGGCATCGAGAAAAATGACGCAGACAAACAAACAAACAAACAAACGGATGGACATATCTTCACCAAAAGTTAATCATCTATTTCTCCTAACATACCTAACAATCCCTGTAAATTTCATCCAAATAGGTTCATAACTTTTTGAGTTATCTTGGTTACAGACAGACAGACAGACAGACACACAAACAAACAAACAGACAGACAGAAAGACAAACACGACGAAAACATAACCTCCTTGGCGGAGGTAAAAATATGGTTAATATCGTATGTATTCCACGACGACACAAACCTGAATCGTGGTTCTTTCGTATTTATTTTCAAAAAATATGAATTGCGTAATATATTCGGTATTTAAATTATTTCATCAAAATGTGGAGGAAAAATTTAACTCTAATTCTCTGAGTGGGATAACAACTTATGTTCCATTAAATTTCAATTTAAATAGGCCGTAACAGTGCTATGATACAGCGCGTATTGGTCATCTAACACGTGCGAAAACTAACTCCAAGCTAGCATGCTAACGGGATTTCACATTAGATGATGTCGTTACTATACTTGCAACATATGAAAACGTTCAGTTAATTTATTGTACTTTTACCATATTCTCAACTGTGAAGTTATCTGACAGTTCGCTTAGTTCAGGAGCTGGGTAGGCAACAGATCCCAGGAGCTACACTATGTAGGATTAACTATCCCAGAATGGAACAATAAAAATCACAGATTGCGAGAAGATACCTAAAGCAATACACAAGCAAGAGAAAAACTCAGCATAATGATTCACGGTTGATAAAAAAATTGGTGAGCGAAGGTCAACAGACAAACTAAATCAGTTGCGCGGCCACAACACCGAACAGCACCTGCGACACGGCACCTCCGCGTCTGCTTTCCCTGCCTTCGCATATAAGGGCGCTTTTTGCTACCTGGAGTGTGAGAACCGCACGGGGACTTTCCTTGCAGTCGACGGAGGAGCAAAGAGAGCAAGGTTGTACAAGCATTGTAGATTAAACATCCAACATGAGATGCACAAGTGGCGATCATGGGAATATGTGCTTGAATAGGCAGTTATGGAAAATCTGGAATTCACTTGAGAAGTATGCATCTGGGCAGGCTGGGGAATGGAGCGTTGATACATATTGCTGTTGGAGGCATTAGCTGAACACAATCAGCGCGTAGAAATGCATGAAAAGAACGCAAAGGAAGAATATATGGAAGACGAAGGCTGTTCGCTGAGCCTATGACAATAAAGATCCTCGCAAGCCACAGCACTCAAGAAAAAACAATAACGGTGGTGACCATAACAGCCGCAAGAAACATTTTTCGAAAAAAGAATACAATAGAAAAAATAAACTTCTTGCCTTATATATTCCTAAAAAGTAAAGCATGAAAAACTTTATTGCTTTATTTCCCTCGCTCCTGAAACTCAAATTTTGCGTAAATTTCATTTGGTTTTCTCAATTGAAATACTTCCCGCTGTTCCAAGTACGAGGGGAATTCAAAAAGTTCGCGGAATTACTGATAATATCTATCTATCTATCTATATCTATCTATCTATATTATACTAAAAGTCTGTGAACCGGTCTTGCTTGTGTCTTGCTTGTGTCTTGCTTGTGATCTTGCTTGTGATCTTGCTTGTGTCTTGCTTGTGTCTTGTGATCTTG
>LQNS02278083.1:18401569-18420718 GCA_001587735.2 Parhyale hawaiensis
TAACTTTTTGAGTTATCCTGGTGACAGACAAACAGACAAACAGACAGACAGACAGACAAACACGACGAAAACATAACCTCCTTGGCGGAGGTAACGAGGTTTATTTAAAACTGAGAGACGATAAAACAATCGACAACTATAAGTTAATTCGGAGCAGAAAAAAAACGAAGATAAATACTCAACTGCCTCGCCATATACTGTACACAGGCATGCGTGGCGTGACCACGTCATTACTGCTTGCGCAACACAGCATTGTTTTGGCTGCACGGCTGCCAAAGCGTCGAGCGAATACACGGTTTGTGATCCCCAGAATATGTGCACCGGAGCTGTGCAGGGGACGGCCAGGCGTCAAAAGAGTGTCAGAAACAGGAGTGTGAGGTCAACAACCATGCAGAGAAACCAAAGCATTGTTCCTCATGGTCGCTTTGTGAACAGTTTCGTTTCGGGACGGGAAAGCAGTCGACTGTGTCAAGATATCATACATATATAAGGTCGGTCGGTGAAAATAAGATTTAATTGGGGCTTGACTTAACCAGAACTTGAGGCAGGTGCGCTGGCTTCTGCCCATTGAATCGAGATGTAGGCGGCGTTGACCCTTAAATCAGTTACCCCTGATGCTTCTAAAGACTCAAGTTTGCTCCATAAACTGGGGCCATTCAGCCACCTCCACGTAATCGAGTTTGTTTTTCTAACACTTGCGCTACGACTCAAGGCGGCAGAGTTGATGCTCCTGTTCAAAGTCCCGGACTAGTCATGCCTAGAAGTATTCATTTTTTCAGTCAATCGATCTAAATAAAAAACAGCGTTGATTTAGACGCGATATTTAATTCTTTAAGGTGCATTGTACACATTTGTGGAAGTTAAAAAAATGTTTTAAAAAAATAATATAGAAAACCCAGCATATAACACGGTCGTGTCTGTCGCGGGCATGGGTGTCAAGTGCATAAGTGTTACAGGTTAACAAAGAACAATAAGCCCAACTAACACACTGTTGAAATGGAGAAGGAATGCAATACACTCCCTTAACATATCTGTATTGATAAAGGCAGGCATTGTTTCAGTGACGGCTCTTGCTCGTGTCGCGTCATGCAGGAGCGGGTGCAAATACTTCGACTTCTCTAAAGAATAAGCATTCCATTCATAATAGCGGTAGAGAAGCAGAGTACTGAATTTAAAAATATCACTGATCTGATAATAATACGCCAAAGTCGAAAATTGAAACTAAAAGCAACACAGTCTATACTTAGGTACATACTTGCTAAGGTAAGAATGACACGCTCATGTTGAAAACTGGAATCAAAGTAGTGCATGATACATACAACTAAAATTATTATGAAATACTCATTTTGAAAACTAAGAATAGTACAGCACACTCTTTAAATGCTGCTAAATAATAATAATAATACTGCGATATCAAAAACTGTAAATGCAAGCAAAACAATTCTCATTATATACAATTAAAATATTAATGGTAACGCTGACGCTGAAGCATGATGCAAGTCGGCCAAAGTGCAGAGAATAATTCGCTAGAACGACCCGCTTTGCTCCATGGCTGCAGACCTCAAGATCGGATGAAGTCATCAAGAGAGAGCTAGTCGGGGCATCCATAAAGTATGCGCAACACAGACCACAAGTACGGGAACTATGGTCTAGAGATAGGTGAACGTGTACGACAATAGGGCTGTGTACCATTAGGTCACAGTATTTAACTGTACCGCTGCGGATTCGGGCACAAATATGCACTAAGGCAGCACTCATATGTAGTCCGCTTTAGATATACAACTGAGTGATTGCCCCATTATTCGAATGATATATTAAGGTGGTGTCACACAACAGCCTTTTGGTCACCATGCATAGGGAATGTTAATGAACTGCACTGAAACGACCACAAACTTAGCAGATATTACGAATTACGATCCCAAAATATAAGCTGGTGCTGAAAAGTTCTTAGCTTTATGGGCATCGTGGAAGGGCACAACTGCCGCCCTTACCGGCGAGTTACGTGTTCTGCGGGAAACGGCTCCTGTCATCTCAGCGGCATTGCGAAAAATATTCAATCGATGTTTAAGTACGGGAGAAGTTCCGCAGGATTGGAAACTCGCTGACGTGGTCCCGATAGATAGTAAGGAAGAAAAGAAAAGCTCCAGTAACTATCGTCCAATCAGTCTTACATCGGTCGTCAGCAAATCCATCGAACACCTCCTGAAGAAGGACATCAATGACCACCTGAAATTGCATCGGCCTTACTTAGTTACCGAAAACTACAGAAGTCAGAGAAAAAAAGGAAAAAGAGTGCACCTCGTTAACCTAGATATAAAAAAGGCATATGACAACGCCCCCCATCAATGGTAATTGAAAAATTGGAAGCCAGTGGCATCCAATGAGCTAGACTATTCACGCTTTATCCGAGCATGACTCACAGGTAGGCGGCAGGGAGTGCAGCTGCAATGAGAGACAAGTGACTGAATGCCGGTCTCAGCCGATGTTTCACAAGGTAATGTGCTTGGCCCTTCTTTGGTCATGATTTTCATCAATGATATTAATCTTAATTTTTGCAGCAAAATCAGTAAATTTACATTAAATTATACCCCCTTGCCGCATCGGCCAGGGAAAGAGTCGGGTTCCAGCAAAACCTTGACCGCCTAAGGGAATAAACCGCAACGTGGCAGATGAGCTTCAATGTCGACAAATGTTCAGTAATGCACGTAGTGCTGGAAAATCCCTCAGCTCCCCGACCCGATATATGCAGAACAACAATTTATTTGCGTAGTTTTTGTATTTCGTACTTGGAGTTGAACGCAAGCTTTCTTCTTGAGTATTTTCTTTTATTCATCGCCAGAAACTATTGAGCATCGTCTCGTATTCGTGCATAATCCATAACCAGGCAGTCACCTCCGCATACATCGAGCAAGGGAGACGCCGCACGAAGAAGCTCTAGTCCCATCTGCAGTCGTGATGTCGAACATTTCAAGGCGCGGGGACCCGCGGGTTGTCTCCGACATGTCGGCTGTCGTAAAGAGAAAGTGATGAAGGGGCGGTCTGCCTTGCACTCGCTCAACCACCGCACCGCCGTAATGGCTCTACTGGGTGCCATCACTGGAGCAGATGCACTCCTCGGGATGTTGCATGTTTTGTCTCAAGACTGAGCGAGGCTTAGACTCTTCATGTTTGTGTCAGGACTGAATCCATTAGAGATATTGCATGTGTTGCCTGAGGACTGGACTCGCTAGAAACGCTGCAAGTTTCGTTTGAGAGCTGCACCCTCTGGACACAGAATATTTTGTTTGAGAACAGACCGCACGGGAAACATTGCGTGCTTTGTCTGAGAATTAAATGCACTGGAAATATCGAATGTTTTGTCTGAGGACTAAAGGCACTGGAAACACTAAATGTTTATCCGAGATTTGAGCGCACTGACAACACTGTATGTTCTGTCGAAGAATTCAGCTCAGGCAATGCACATAGATATTTATGGGACATGAATAATTGCACACATTATCATAACCCAAATGGCATTTTAAGCTTAATGAAGCATCACATCGTCACTCTGTAATCAGATACTTTTCGTCAGGCAATATCTCGTAATTTATGAGACCTCAGTTTTTAATGACAATTCGGGCAATATCCACAAATTTATTGAATACTGCCAGCGGTACATGTTAGGCATTACTACCAGGCGCTATATAATACGCCGCCGAAGTACCCATGCGCTATCTCAAAGGTAGGCAAATAATGGCTGTACCTAGCTCGTAGGTTTTTTTTTACTTAAAATTTTAGGCATTTATCTGCATTCAGTGTTTTAAAAAACTTACAAGGCTATGTCTACCATAAAGGTTTTTGACCACAAACACTACATCAACACAGTGCTTGGCAACAGTGCCATCATTTTACGACGACAGCTAGACAAGATTCATCTCAGGTCGTCAGCAGGCAACAGTGGTTTCTTGTTAGCGCTGCTCGTCAGGCATCAATGGCAGCCATCGCTGATCGCGAGCGCTTGACACGCTTCCGATCCAGTGAAAGCGTTCGTTCGCACTTCTGATACAATTACTGTAGAACGCCTTGGAACGCATCCAAGTGGGATAGGAAAACGATCCTTACCGAGGGGAAACATTGATATAAAAAGGAGGGAATAACATAGTATTCGTAAAAGAGTATTTGCCTGCAACGCTGCTCATTGCCCAATGTTAAGACTATAAATACTTTTATTGTTGCTATGCAGCTGTTTAATCTTCCCTGATACAAAGTATTCAAGTAACCGCGACAATTTAGAAGCTCAGCAGGAATAAAAAAGTTAAGGCCGTTACAGACGCAAGAATTGCAGCTCTCGCCCAAGCTGAGCTACGGTATGTTCACACGATTAGGGTCTGAAACACAGCACGCGGCTGTCATCCAACACCAGATGAACTTCATCAAACCACGGGGCACTTGAACCCCCTTCTTGTGCCCATCGATCGTAGCGTGTAACGCACCTAACGGCCAGCGGTTGCCGTAGCGTTAACTACCACATGTTACTGACTTACCTTTCAAGAGTGCGTTGCTCAATGAGCCGCAAGAGCAGTTGCATGCAAGCGTTTCCGATAACCTGCATCGTGATAATGTTCACCAATTAATTGTCTGTTATTAGCACACACACACACACGACGTGAAATTGCTGTTCAACAAATGTATCAACAGTCCCGGTATAGTATGCGGTCTACCTCAGAATTGAATTATGTTAGACTAGATTAATCACGAATAGGATTGAAAAGGTTAACTTCAGTTAGAATATGTGTTTAACTTTTAAGTTACAGGTATGCATAGTGAATTGTATCTGAATCTCAAGGCCACATAATATATACCAGTACTAGATGAACTTCGCCAGCCGCGGCGTACACCTCATATAATAATGTGCTACTTGTAGCCATTATCGAGGACGCTCGCATGGAGCTGCCACTGTGCTGGATGGCAAAAACAGGGGGTCGTCTGGTCTCTATGGCTCGCGCTAATTAAATCCGAGGTATTCCGTGCGACAGCGGTAATACATTCCGCGCACTAGTGCTACGAAAAATAACGGAGCAAAATACACCAGTTATTTGCAAGTCGGATGTTTGTAGACTTAGTAAGCAATAACAGATGTTAGCGGAATCGGGCAATGTTAATGCGCTAACAAAGCGGCTAATGAAAAATAATAACATTCCAAGCCATTGTCCACTTCAACTATTTCCCATGATGCTAGAACAGACTTTAATTTCATCGGAATCCAACAGCTCGCAGCATAGCACAACCACCACCACGACAAGAGTCGAGAAGCACTAAATATCGAACAGACATTGTTTCTGGGCTGCGGACACACGATTTTAGAGTGTCACACTGTTTTCTACACTGCACAGCTTGCGCTTCGCTTCACAACGAGTTGCAAAAACAGCAAGTTGATAATGGATTCTGCTATAATTAACTCTCCTGCAATGGGTACCCAGATAATATTATACCGTCAGCTCTTGCTACTTGAGAGGTAGCAAAGTTTCACGCACGGGTGTCTGCAATGCACGATATGTGTACAAGAAGTGCTCCACATCCCTCACTGGAAAGGTTTACACTTTCGCAGTGTGGCTCCGGCACAAGGGGTGTAGCCAGCCAGGTACAGGAGGAGCTCGTTGCCTTGCATTCTCGTAATGTGAACCATTTCCTGGAGTAAGCGCTGGTATATCGAAACCATCGCGATATCAGTGGAGTCGCTGTTATCGTTTCTACGACGTCGTTGGTACATACGACGAACGCTTGGAGCTGCGCCGTAAGGACGGGGTTGCTCAACAATGGCAGCGCTGAGTGGGGAAGAGATACCAAACCCATCCTTCAGTCTGACAGTGTGATAAGGTGACAGATGAGACCTGATCCAACAACATAATTGGTAAATCTGCGTTACCAACCGTCACATCACAACTAAAGCTTTGGAAATATATTTTGCCAGAAATTAGTACCTATATTAGATTGGGTTAAGTTCATTATTAAAGATTTGTCTTACCCAAAATAAAACATTTGCCAATATATAAATTATGAAGCTGCGAGAGATAACCCAGAATTCATGGCAATAAATATTGTTGAGCCTGGATTCAGCCTCTCTACCTACAGAATAAAAGTAGGTGAACCAAAGTGCGAAAGACAACCAAACTCTGGAATGGTAAACCAAGAGAGAAGCGCTAGAGCAGCAAGAACGACCGTTAGTAAGAGGACGAAAAAGTAGCCAGCACCTCAACTCTAGTTATGGCACAGTTTCTCAACCAGAAGTACAACCTACCAGGCATATTTGTCTATCATTAATTGCGTTTTGAAGGCACTACAAATGTTTATTTCAGGGCGCGTGTCATTACAAAGATTGAAAGCCAGTGAATTAGGGCAACGTATGGCGTACTACAGGGATACAGTCTTTTTACCAGACTGTCCAGGCAGTGTAGTACTAGAAAAAATATTTATGTATGTAAAGTCTACGGATATTTAAAACAAAATTTAAACACAGTAAATTTTATACAAGGTGTTCCTAGATCGTAAACATGAATAATTTCTAGCAACCACAGGTCACTGAGGAGTATGTTCATGCATATCATTTCTTGACGTTTAATTCATAAAGTACATCGCAGCACTGAAGTGCATGACAATTTTACTCTCAAACGATTCATTTAGCATTGAAGCTTGTTGAGCTGAGTATTCTATTGAAGCTGCTAGAGCACGTAATACTATCGTTCGATCTCACATTTAAAAAAATTCTCAGTGAGATAGAAAGGAACCATTAAATTATCGGGCAGTTGACCAAGCATTTGTGCTTTTGGTGGGCAAATTCAGCACTAAAGTGCCAATAGTTTTATTGTAAATCGTGGCCAAAAAAGCATTCTCTGATTTTTATGGCCATTGCTACGATCGATTTGGTAGTGAAATTCAAGCATTTTCTGGCAGTTAGCCAATCCTACAGACGTTTACGAGAATTTACAACTAATAGTCAATAAAAGCGCTTTGATAGATCGAGCATTCACTTGTAGCTGGCCAATTCCAGTAATTCAGAAGTTGTTTCATAACAAACAACGAATAAAAACGCTTTAGAATCAACCGCTAGAGATTCCCCAGAACACGCAAGAGCGACATCAACTGCTCCCTTAAACGGCGCAATTATTGCTATCATTACTCTAAAGTAACTCCTTCGAAAAATGTCTATCGAAATGAGGGCATCGACAGGAAGCCACGCAGCCGCCATTGTGGCAGGATCAGCAGCCTGGCAGAACTGCAATTATCGTCTTCGATAATTGAAAGAAAATGCAGCAGATGGAGAAAACTGAATACAAGAAAATTCATCAGGCACGTGAACAGGCAATATCGAAGTTATAGCTATGTAATTCCATCGTACTTGTGTCACAGATGCTACGTATTGCTGTAACCATTGTCTTATTCTCGCAGGCTGCACAAATTTCAAAGAGCAGTGTTATTGGTGCTAGCGGGACCTGAGGAAATTCCACGGGTGAATAAAGTCTATACCTTCCAGAAAAAGTGAGACTATGCCAGGCGCATTTTACGCTATTAATTGCAATTTACCCGAGTTTAACCTAATGCAGTTCTTCTAACGTAACACACCCAGTGTATTAGAATGTTGCCATGACATCATAAATCGAGCAGAATTTCTATGAAGCTCAGTATTTCGAATAACATCATCACAGCGATAAAAAATCATGTTTCTAAATCTATTTTATTGCTGAAGACGACCTCTTACTTGAGACACTCACTGAGGTATTATATTCATTGCCTCTCATAAATAACAACCAATTGTATTTTTACCTCCGCAAAGGAGGTTATGTTTTTGTCGAATTTGTTTGTATATCTTTTGTCTATCTCTCACCAAGATAACTCAAAAGTTAAGAATGGATCTTTATGAAATTTTAAAGAATTTTTAGAGAGGTTCCTCGGAGCTAATGAGCTAATTAAAAAAAATTGAGACGATCTGATGGCGTACTCCACTCGTTTGTTTGAGTATAAATATTTCTGTGTTTATGGTCATGTTTGGCAGAAACATAAATCAAAAAGTATGGAAGGATATTGATGAAATCTGTAGGAATTGTCAAAAATGTTAAAACACACAAATGACCAAATTTTAGTGAAGATCGGTTCATCCGTCTGCGTGTCTGACTACTGTTTGTCTTAGTGTTTGTCAGAACATTACTGAAAAAATAACGGACTGGTCTTCAAGAAAATTACGCAAACTTTTATTACAGGCAAAAGGCACAAATGACCAAATTTTGGTGATAGTGAAAAGGAAATAATGATTTCAGGATCATTTTACAATTTTCGTAAATATTGCCTTGCTTGATGGAGGTATGTGCTCTTAGAGTGCTCTAGTTTATACATAAGTTACTTTAAGCCTCCCTAGGCACTGAAAGAGGAGAAAAAAAAGATATTCCAAAAGTGAATGAAAGTTTTATCATATCCAAAGGACTACGAACCCCATGTACTTATTATAAGCCTAAATGTATTTTGCGTACAGTATAAACGAATACCAGCACCAGGAACAGCATCACCAACAAAACCCACTTCCAGTGTCAGCCGCAGCAGCCGACGGCGCTGGCCAGGCAGGCAGATGCTGCGCCCGGCAAATATTTTCTGTGTCGGTATCTGCTTTTTTTCTTTTCTTTTTTGTTTCTAACAAGAAAGCAGAGCCTGTAATTAAACGCTTTCTCGGCAGCCCAGGCGCTAAACGCTGGCTAAAGCGCCAACTTTGGGACATGGGAAAGGGGATCTTTACATGCGGCGTCACCTGGGAATATCGGAACCTGCGTACGTCACCGACTGCTATAGGATAATACTCCTGGCGCCAAATTAAGTGAACAAAAATACTGTATAAGCCTTCACTAAAATAATCTAAACTAACAAGGATGACAACCAAGTATAAATCATAAACGAAAACCATCGCGACAGGTCATATTGTTACAAAATGTTGAAAATACCTACATAGGCAGTACACTAAAATACTAGAGCTTGGTCCCAAGAGTATACACCCATCAAGTAGTTCGATTATTATATGAATTAATAAGAGCAAATTGCTCAGTTGCCGTAATGGAGGAACTAAGCTGATACCACGATATAGTAGGCGATAGTTGTTTTATTAGGAAACGGAAAGGCAGGGATATTTACCATGCCTAGGAAAAGGAGGAATCCTTGCACGAAGAAGGAGCTCACATAGTAACTGCCATTTGACTTGGAAGAGGAAGCACAGAAAATGACCGTTAAGTGAGTGAGATAACGAGAGAGAAAAGCAATATGGAAGGCATGGAAAGAAAGGCATTCCGAAGACTTGAAGGTACTGAATGCCAATAGCACTGTAATTTTTCGCGCTATTAAGTACTTTATGTCGATAAACTATCTCTATAAATTTTAAAATTCATTGCATTTTTCTACATCACTGCAACAAAGTTAAGCTTTAAATGTACTGGCCCGAGAAGATTCTACATCAGATACAAATTATATGTTTCAAATGATGTAGCGCTAATGTAGTCTTCCACCGCCTTCCCTTAATTTACCCTTTTTCTTACTAATTTTCTAAAATAGTGTTTACCTACCTATTATCTTACTGATAAGCATTACTCACCGCATACTTTTTCTTCTATCTATTTATAAATCCATCTGCTAACTTCTGAAATAACTACTTTACTTTATTAGTTACACTACAAACCGATTGTAACTTACTTTCTAGATGACTTTCTCATTTAGTTGCTTCCCGAGGAAACCTATATGGCGTCCCTGTAGAGAGAGTTGAGTGGGAACACAATCCTGCCGTCATCCCGCTCCGATCGAGCGTCGTGGAGATGGCAGCAATCATCGCGAGCACAATCAGTGTCACGAGCTGCCAAAGTGCTAAAGTGTGCGGGTCACAACAGCGTCAGGGCGACAGTCAATCGTCTCCGCAGCTATCAAGCGTTCGAACGAGTGCAAGAGTGTCATAAAACTGATCGAGATAAGCCATGGCGTAACTGTTCCCAGCTGAAAAATCGTACTGCAGTTCGGTTCTTTGTTGACTCGTTTGCAAATGAAACCATTCGGGCACATTTGGCCCCATCGCGCAGCTGAGGACGCAGAACAGAACAAACTTCCAAGCGCGGACAAAAGAAGCCGCGATGGAACTGGAATGCAGTCATGAAACAAGCATGAAACAAGCGAAGCATCAGAAGCAGCGGCCGGTAGCAAAAAACTCAGGAATCATCATTACTCGAAATCAACCGAGTATGAAGAGCGCGGCCACGACCGCCGGCCGACACGATAACTAGCGGATCCTTTCACTGTTGACTGGAGCATTTACCTACCGCGAGTCAAGAGTGAACACAAGCTCATTACTGCAGCAGCGGAGACGTCGGATCCCTCAAAGCAATCAGGAAATATTACCAGATGAGCAACAAAATTACAGTGTGTGTGCCGACAGCAGCCAGTTTGTGTACACAGGGGCGAGACGAGGTCGTTAAACACGGCGGAAAATCGGTAAAAAGCTAAAATGAACAGTGTTCATGCGTGTCAATTGGGGGAGAGAAGCTGTGAACACATACTCGCTGATAGAATAGGAATTTATTTACGTATCGTTAGAATCGTAAAAATACCAACTTAGATAAGAATGCACAGTTTCTTGGTGGGTTAGTTGCATGCTTGCTCCCTTGCTTGCCTGCTTAGTCTTTCCGTCCCGATCTGTCGTATTAAGTAAGAGAAAATTCTTCTGCTTAACGGCAGGAGAACGTTGCCTTGCCAAATTTTTTATATTTAACTTTAACAGGCATCTGCAGTACCCTAAAGTAGTATACTGATACGAGTAGTACGTCGTTCTCACGGTGATTTTTTTGTGTTAGCTCAAATTAAAAATAAAAACCAACGAAAAGGAAAGACTTTACTGAGAATAGCAACTGGAAGAAAAGTGAAGGAAGCAGGGGTCCACTGAAATTAAATATGTATATACTGCCGTCATTTAGTGACGGTGAGAATCACTATAGTTTTATATAGCTGTGACTCATAGTGGAATCAAACCATTCTCAAAAGACAATAAAAAATTTTCCCTCGGATATCCTAGCAGAAATATGCATAAACCTATCATGTAGCACAAACTGTAGTTGATGAAAATAAAGGACATCTAGATTCCATGTATTTAACATAAAATTATACTTCTTCTGGATTACGAATTTTATTTTTACCAAGCTTTCGACATTCTTAGCGAATGTCGTTGTCAAGGTGGGAACTTCAAAACTCTTTGGTCCGCTACTATTGATATGCAACTAGCTAGTATCAAAGAAGAAGTTTAATTTTATGTTAAATACAAACTGTAGTTGTAACTTATGATTAAACTAATAACAGTATTTCTCTTTTCGTGAGTTTAATGCGTAACGTCTTGTGATGCCCAGAGCTATAAGCGTTTCTGCACTCAATTCTAAGCTCCGTAAGTTTTCTGCACCATTTTTGCTGGTTAAACTAACTACACCATCAAACAAAACGGTTTTGTTTGCTTCAGTTAATGCACAAACGGATTTGGGAGTAAATATGAACCTGTCGTTTGCGGATGGGGACTGGCCTTTGGTGCACTGGTACTGTGACCCATTCATTCCAAGTGTCAAGCAAGTTTGTTGCTCCTACAGTTCATATAGCATTAAAATGGCCCAATTCAGCTTGGTTAGTTAGACGTGTGATTTCTTTCGACAAGCGACATCAGCAGGGCAAGCTTGAAAGCTTTAATAAACTGCAATTGTAAATCTGAATAAAATCACAGCCTAAACAAAAATATTTATATTGTTTTTTAAAAGAGTAAATAAAGAGTAAATCTAAGACGCTTGCTTTGATTTCCCTTTCAAAATGCAAATATAAATTAACTTGCCATCTTTTGCCGGTGCTCTGACTAAATTGAACAAGATGCGTACCCGCTTAACACGTCACTAACAGGATCACACACGTGGCAATCGTAGCGACGCCTCGACGCTTCGCATGGAAATTGAATGGTCTGCCAAGTACCGCTTAGCGGTCCTAAAGTTCTGTGTACCTGTTCTCTTTGACAAGAGCTGAGGCAACATTTGCATGGACTTATAGCAGCTACGAAAAAAAAACAGTGGTGGAAAAACGAAGCTGGCGCACGGCAAATCTTTTCCATTCATTGATTGTAGTACGAACAGAAATCAACACATACCTCGGAGTATTGGACAAGGCTTTTACTGAAAATGAAGGTACGGTGTAAGAGAGCACAATGAATCCCTTTCCTTAATTGATTTTTTAATTCGTTTGAGATACGAGTGCACAATTAAATTTCCAAGCTCCTATTAAATGTTTATACATCCACATTCGTTAGGACATCTTCTCATCTCAGCCTCTCTCCGGAATGTACAAATTTAATAAGAGAAATAGAGCACTTCGAGAGCGCATACCTCCGCCTGGCAAGGCAATGTCAATGAAACATTCAAATTGGCTCTGAACCTAGGATTTTATTTTCATCGCCACCAAAATTTAGCCATTTGTGCATCTTGACAGTAATAACCGCTTCTGTAGTTTTCTTGAAAATCTTGAAACGTCTTGAGTTATGGTGTGACAATCACCAAGACAAACATTAATCAAACACACAAAGGGACGGATCGATCATCACCAAAATTTGATCATTTGTGCTTTCTAACATTTTTAATTATTCGTGCACATTTCATGAAGATCCGTTTATAACTTTTTAAGTTATGTTGCTCACAAACATAACACCAAACATTGTGACAAAAAACGGACAAACAGATCTATTATTCGTATTGTTCTTAACAATTAGTGCAAATTGCATAGAAATCCATCCATAACTTTTTGAATTATGGTGCCAAGAAAAAAAAAAGGCAGACAAACAAGCGGTTGAAAAAAATTTCAACAAAAGTAAATCATCCGCTTCTCCTAACATACCTAACAATCCCTGTAAATTTCGTAAAGATCTGCCCACAATTTTTTGAGACCTCTTAATTTGTGACAGACAAGGAACAAACAAACTCCGATAAAAGATAACCTCCTTAGTGGACAACAGTGTCACATTGAATGTTTCGCTTTAAGCTCTAGCGAGCGTCTCAGTTAAGTTATATAACTTTAGAGCAGCATAGTTCCTTGCGCTTGTCTGTTCTAATTTATAAAACACACAAAGAGTGTAACGTAATCTATAAAAATTTTACTGGCATGTCCAAATTTGAGACAACCTACCCTTAGTACTAGCTGCAAAATCCCAACATAGAAGAACAACGGAACATGTAGAATGTCTAGTAAAATGAAGATTCTGCGTATAAGAACAACAAGCAGGAGAAAAAAGAAGAAAAAGCAAACAAAGATAATCCACAGTGCGAACGAAAAAATCAAAGCTGGATTAGGTACGAAAGCAAAAGCGTCACAGCGGCTAGGTAATTTTTCAATAAAAAGTATGAACTCGTGGCCCATCTTATCCAATGTATGAGTAATTAGTGATAACCTAAGTGATGCACTCGCGTATAGACAAGTTTTTACGTAATTTTCTGTTAATGGAGAGAGAAGATACGATCCATGTGTGCATAAGCCGCACAGGTCAGCATAATGCCGACGGCAATAAAATCAATAATGGACACTGAGATACCGTAGCAAAATCTTGTTAGTGTTAATCCTAGGAGTCATTAGTGAAATTTCGATTTTTCGCAAGAATAGCATTATTTGAAACATCCCCCTATGAAAGTACGCAGGTCCTTAAGGAGTTCATTCCTTTTTATGAACTTTCATCATACGCATTACCACTAAGTTTATGTTCATGCAAGATGCACAAAAACTGAAAAACGACAGTAATTTTTCGAAATGAAATGAAGAAGAACTATACAATCAGAGCCAATTACACCGCGGCTGCAGTGAAGTGCAACACTCCGAGAAGTGATGCTAATGAGACGAAGGAAAATCACAGATGCATGAAAATGCAGCGACGACGTAACGAGCAGAAGTAATAGGTTACGCAATTTACATTCTCTCAGGATTACATCAGCGTGGACATCGAGCCAATCACACGCTTTACCCGCAGGCTAAACATTAAGGAAATTAGTGACCAAAACGTTGAGCAGATCGTTACGCAGATATTGAGATCGGTACCGTACAGCAATGACACTTGTTTAATAGCTACTGGTGCAAGCTTGCGAAAGTGCATTTGCATAGCACTTTATGAGATCCGTGGCATGGTGTTTACCTTTGCTGAACTCAAGCTGTACGGTGTCGTCACAAAAATTCTTTCTTCTATTACATTGCTTTAGAAGAGCGAGTCCTTGTACATTACGGTAGCATTCAGAGAGTAGAATCAGGGTTGGTTCAAGTCCGACTCCGACTCGTTGGATCCCAAAAATGTGCGACTCCTTTCGACTACGGCTCCGCTTCTCCAACCCTAAGTACAATAGCGTTACATTGATCCGTGGCATGTAAGCGAGAGGACTGCACCTGACGTGACCAAGGAGCTAACAAGCCATGTTTATTAGTATTTACTCCTAAGGATATAGCTATTGTGGTTCATGCAAATATTTCAGTAGATAATGAACTGGAACGTCCCGTGGCGTAAGACCATTACCCGCGGTAGGTGCAAATTCAACGCAGTCATTTTGATGGCCAGCTTGTCCTAATTTCTCATATGGATGCTGTGGCCAACAAAGTTAGCGCGTTGCGCCCCTAGTATTCAGATCCTTATAATAACGTAAGAAAAATGGAACGCCTCGGTGCGGGACACAATCTGCCGTGGTGGAGGCAAATTTAACGCCATCAATGTTGATGGCCAGCTAAACCTAGCTTAATGGCACGGGTCACATCTAGGTCAACCCACCAAAGTCTATGCAAAAAATTATGAACATTGCTCAATTCCTTCGACCACTTATTTGGCGGACAGATAAATATTTTTATATATATATAAATCTTCAACAAAACATTATCACCTCACCTCTTTCACTTCATTCGCAGGTAATAAACAGTGTTGAACTTTTATGTATGTTGACTGCAAGTACAGGGAAGGCAATTGCCAAAGATAGCTCTAAAGTGTAAGTAGAACAGTCTCACGGAAAAATTGAAAATTTCGAACAAACAACAAAGCAACTTTATCCTTATATAATATTCCTCTTCTCTGACGCCCAAAACCACAACGCAGTTGAACTTGACTACTCTATAAAAAACTTCATGCATGGTAATCCATAGTTGCAGCGTTAGTATATTCTTTATGAAAATTTCAGTGAAAAAATACTTTACATCCATCTAATATTACTCTACCTTAGGACCAATAATGAAAACGCGATTAAATTTTTACAGAAATTTTATACAACGAAAACTATAACTTCATATCCATCTTATATTGCCATACCCTGACACCAAAGTATCGCAACTGGATAACATTCTGTCGATAATGAATAAATAATTTCACATTCGCCTAATCCTCCTGCTCCTTGACGGCAACAATAGCAAAACCAACCGCTCTATTCTCTCTATGTCCAAGTCACCATTGTTAGAACATTTTATGAGGCCATTGCTGCAAATGCGCCGTAGTTATACAGGAGGTCCAGCTAGCGTATAGTTGTTGCGGTTAACATCAGCAAGCTGCCAAAGCTGGTCACACCACAGCAAACACCAGTTAATTATGCCACTCATGACACACATCGAGCCAAGCTACAGGCAGGCAGGCACCCCACCAACTATTATGCCAATTGCGAAAGAAAAACACCCAAGAATATCCGACCTGAATTGCCGCTTCTCGGCATCCGAACCGCAGACCATCAGACATCAAAAGTGACCTGCAGACATGGGATGCATTTTTACGACGATGAGGCAGTTTTGCAATGGTGCAGCAGAGCGGTGTCGGCCCGCAAGCTTTACACCTCCCGATGCAATGTATTAATAAAAAAGACGGTGTAATTTGACGCTTCGATGACCTTCAGTGGATGCCCTGCGGGTGGGCAAGAGCATCGCAGTTCCATGTGAGCAAAGAAAAGCGTTGGGTTCGAGTATGACAAGTGTTTTTTTTAAGACAGCGATTTGTCAGTGTGTGAGGTCTACGACCTAATTAATCACCAGTGTAAATACCAGAGGCGAAGTAGCTTTTAAATTTAGATTTATATGGTGTCAATACTGAATGTAGCTATCAAGGTTTTGCCAGTCATCTACACTGAGGCATTTGTAAAACTATACAGATACTTTAAATGCTTTCCAAAGTCTTTAATGCTAGTGATAAGATGAAGATATAAGCCCAAAACGTCCATTACTCATTACATTTGGTGCGGATATTTTAGTTACGCTGAAGCAAAGCCCTTCAAAAAATCAAGTAAAATAACAACATACGGTGCTTACGAAACAATAATAGTCGTACGGTGAACGCAAGATTGAATCGCGCTCTAAAAGGCTAACTATTTATACTTACGTATACTTTATGATTATCAGTTAGTAAAACTACACAACATTGCTTGTATTTGCTTGAGATTGGTATAATTGGCAACCAGAGGCATGTTATATTTATATTTTAAATAGGATATTCAGTAACGGAAACTGTACATACATCATTCACAGCAAGTTCACGGGTGAATATGGTATATAGTGTAGCACAAAAAAAAGTCATGAACGTTTAAAACAAAAACAACATAAGAAGAGTACAGATACAATACAACGTTCTAGAAGTATTAAGCAACTCGTCACAAAAATGAGTACTATAGGCTATACATGCCTGAAAATAGGTCTTTCCTGGTTGAATATTAGCATATTTTAAAGAATTATTATAAAATATCTATTTTCTGCGGCGCCAAGTGATTTAAATAGCATCACGATCAACGTGAGGAGCAAAATTACACGTATCTCTTTTTTTGGAAACACACATGTACGTTGCATAAACCCTGTCCCATTGTCACATAATTTACGCGCTCGCCCTCCCTCCAGCCTTCACTCTCAAACGGCGGTAAAAGTGCATGCCCATCAAGCATATACAACATCTCTTTTATGCAAAGATATTCTTGACCGAAAGTGTTTATTTTGTGGGTAATGGCAAGCTCTTAAGCGCAGCCAAGAGTCCTCACGGAGAGTTGTTAACATTGTTCAGATAATGTCCCTTCAGAGTATGGACCGTAACAGATGAAGGTAGGAAGCGAGGCTTAGGGAGAGGTTATCGCGATTTGATGTCACTCAAGGGACACGCGTGACACACTACGAGCGTATAGTTAACACGTGGCATGACCCTTAGCATGTTAAGAAGACAGGCGGTAAAATAATAGACGAAAGTTTCACGTGCGACAAAGACTTTTTTCATTCGTCTTTCAGCTGAAAGGTCGAGGGTGTCCCCGACCTGAGACGAAGGTCGCCTATCGTACGTCGTCGCGTGCTTACCGACCGGAACGAGCCATAGGAAGAAGACCAGTTTAATGTGCCTTACCGCGGACGTTGTTTCTAATGAGAGCCTTAGAGAAAATGAAAACGAGTACAGCCCCACTTAGGAGACCTTCAGGAAGTCCCTCAATAGTGGCAGAAAAAGAAGCGTTGTTGGTACGGTGGCTGTTGAGAGGGATGCTTACAGCAGCTTCTCCCCGAGCAGTAATTGCGTAATATATATTTTGGGTAGCGAGCACATTATAATATATACACATATGTATTGAACTGTCAGCCTCCCTAGTCACTTATAAAGTGCTTAAAATAAGTGGAGATTGAAAACGTGTCAAAAAATGGCGGTAAAGATAAAGTCAACCTGATCGCACAACCTTTTGGAAACCCGAACGCACTGGTTCGAGCTGCAGATATAGACCAACTGGCCCAGAGGAGTGTACGGCTGCAGTCCACCACAGACCGTCAAAACTAGGGTGCCATTGACGGAAGGCGAGGCTCTTACGCAACGACCTGTGCCACCTACCCTACCCATTGTTGGAAAAAGTAATTATCTCCACGGTAACTGTTCAGATGTCAAATACTACGTCAGCGCACCAAAAGCTGCAAAAGCTCGCTTGCTAGGGTTGGCATTTGAACCCGCAACGTCCAGTGTTTTAAATTCTGCTCTCTGGGCTGCTGCTGCTGCTACCGCGGCCGGGTAGCGGCAGAGTCGATCAGGGAAAATGCAAATTACAATCACTAAAAAAATTAAATCACGCATACACGGTCGTCAACACTCACACATCACCAATAACACTATTGATCAAGGAGAGCTAACAAAAGAGACCAAGACTGGGCTCTCTGTGAGATCCGTCGGCTATGAAGCGATGCAAGAAGAATAAGCATGATGCTGTTGGAAATAAATTTGGGTAGCGAGCACTCATAGTTTGAGCCTCGTTGGATTTGCAGCTGACTATGCAAAGAGGAGAGGAAAAGGACGTATGGTATATCGATAGAAACGTACAATCTACGCACGAGGGTATTCCCACAAAGTTCCCCATCAACGGCTAATGAAAAAATTGGAAGCCCATGGCATCCAGGGTGACTATTTACGGTGGATCGGGGCATGGCTTACAGGTCGGCAGCAGCGAGTGAAGCTTGAAGGAGAAACGAGCGACTGGACGCAGGATTCATCAGGGGTTCCACAAGGTAGCGTGCTTGGACCACTTCTGTTCTCAATTTACAACGATGATCTGGATCCTAACATCCGTAGTAAAATCAGTAAATTTGTAGATGATACAAAACTATGTCATCCTGACACGAAAAGAGCCGAGCTCCAACAAGATCTTGACCACCTCATGGAATGGAACACAAGGTGGCAGATGAGCTTTAATGTCGATAAACGCTCAGTAATGCACGTAGGGCTCGTGAACCCTTCAACTCCATTGAAAATGAATGGGACGTAATTGGCTCCTGTCACCCAACAATGTGACTTGGGAATCACTATTACAAACAAACTACAGCACAGTCAGCAAGTTGACAAGAGTGTGAAAATGGCAAGCAGAGTACAGGGATTCATCACCAGAAATTTTGAATCAAGTCCAAGGACATCATCGTTCCCTTGTACAAGACATTAGTGCGGCCACACTTAGAATTTGTTGTTCAATTCTGGTCACCACATCTGTGTAAAGATATCGATAACATGAAAAGAGTCCAACGCAGAGCAACGAAATTGATACCTCAGCTGCGAAACAAGCCGTATGAATGTCGCCTAAAGGAACTGGGTCTGATATCTCTCGAGCAAAGACGATTCAGAGGGCAACTAATAGAAACATT
>LQNS02278083.1:18420976-18439319 GCA_001587735.2 Parhyale hawaiensis
CAACTAAGGTTTCCTCCTCCCGGAGTCGCACACCCTTAACGGCCAAAGCCTCCGAGTCTTCCTAAATCCGTCTTTTTGCTTCCGCACCAACTACGCTGTCTGACATCTTTAACTCCGCATATCAGCGGCTACTGGCTGTGATTGCGTGCATTGATGATCGTCTCTTTTGCTGAGACTCTTCTCCCTCCTTTTTTTTTTCTTCTCTTTTTCGAAGTCTTTTATATCCTACTAACTTAATGGCAATAGCTCATAAAGGGCCGAGACGTGAGTTTTGGTGTTTCTTCGAGAATGGGCTTCTTGGTTCGTCTACTGCCGCCTATCTAATCTAATCTAATTTAATGGATAACCGCTCACAGGTAGCCCAAGTGGGGAAAACGAGAGAAAGAACAAGACAGAGATTGCCACTAAAAGTAGGAAAAGAGATGGGAGGAAGGAAGCATTGAGGACACGATAAAATATCGTGAAAGCAACCAATGGAGGCCCTGTGGAGGTGTATCTCTCCGTCGACAATAATCACGGCTGCGTAGGCAATGTACCTACGAGTTCATGTAACGTAGATGACCCAGAGTGAACGAGTTACGGTGATCCATCTGACGGATAAGAGAACAATTGCAGCAGCATCAGGAGAAGCGAATATGGCGGAGGTCAACAAATTACAAGGCGGAGGAAGCTGAGCAGTTTGTCACACAGAGAAGTAAGGCAATACAGCATCACTTACAGCAGGCAAATCAAGGAAGGTCGCGTCATAATACAGGAGTGGGGCACACGTGGGTGATTCTGCCTGACAGCCGTAAGAGGCAATTACGCAAAGGCTCAGGCCAAAACCCTCAGTCACACTGTGCCCTACTACATGATGAACAGAAATAAGCTTTGGTTTCTCGTAAAAATTCCGAAATGTGAAATGAAAACATAAAAAGAAATCTTGGACCAACGGACGAGTTTTTTACTGTAGCTTCGAACGAAAAAAAATAAACCTTGGTTGCTTTCACTTTAACACTTTCGGAATAAAACCACTGAGGAAAATTTTGGACTGACAGACGACTACGAAATAAAGCAGAAACAGGCAAGTACGCCATAAGACGGTAGAATAAAATCTTAGATTCTCGTAAGAATAACATTATGTGAAACAAACCACTATGTAACATGTTTCTACTAGGAAATGACCAAGTAGATTAGCGCGAAATTGTACGATGCACACACACATACATTTTAAGCTCACACGTAGATTATGTATTATGATGGTTTTTAAAGAATCCACCTCAACGAATCTAATCAATAGATGTCAAAGTTGAAGAGTTGCGAGCCTCTCCTGATGCAAGTGTTACAGTAAGCGTGTATACTCCCAAAGCGAGCTTAAGAGTAAGAGTGTGCATGAATAAGAGAAGCAAAAAATCAGTACAAGATAGTTCAGTCTACAAGAATCCTTAACTTCTACCCTGTGAATGCTTTGCGTAAAATTATCTCTGTATTTCTGCAAATTCATAAATCGGTTTACAAAACCATAACGATCCTTGTAGACTAGCAATTGGTGTAATTTTCTAAAATATAATGCTATATATTATAGGTACAGTAAAACGATTTGCAGTAACTTTCAAAGCAACAGCTGGGCAGCACGTTTTGCTCCAGCTCAAGTAACAAAAAGAGAAACGCTAAAAAATACATGCATACATATATTTACGCATTAAATTGAGTCCAATTACAACGATGCTCACCCCCCCCCCTCCTCAGAAATTAGCAATAATAATAATAATAATAATGCTCTTCCACCGCAAAGCCGCAATGCGAGAAAATTGTTAAATATGTAAAGCACGTAGAAAATCTGCTACTACTGTGTGGAAAATAATTTTAAACCCACAGCTGCGTGCTGCAATTTCGCTTTCATTGAGGCTGCATAAGAGAGAAACGGCCTGCAGGAATCGAGTATTTTTTACCACCTGTACTGCAGGCAGGCGAGCAGGCCACCGCCCACACGGGCAGCCTTATAGAAAGTACATAGTTGTGTCTATACGGGGCCGCCCTTACGGTGGCCACGGCGAGTCGGGGATCCTGACAGCAATGGCAAGATGGCGTACTGGATCAGGACACTAATAACGAATATGACTCGTGGCAACAGCTGTTCGACAAGAAGAGACAGTGACAACAGGCATTCATGGCATAATATGAGCATAATAGCCACGCACACAACCACAGTAGGTACAATTAAACTACAGTATTAACCGACGGCAATTTTGCAGATGGTAAGAGGCGGTATATCGGTAGGTGCACTGAATGCTGATCTCCAATACAAAAGAGAAAGAGAAAAACAGACAAACAGCAGTCTTCTCGCTGCATAAATTTCAGTAATCACAAGCGTATCCACGAACAGCGGGCAAACGCCCACCAAGAACAACCTACGCCACAGCTCTAGTGTCAATAACGACGACCGTACAAAAACGTATGTACTTGATATCGTAAAAAGAAGCTTCTTCAGAGCACCTCAAATTAGAGAGAAAATCACTTTGACCCTGCAGCGAGTTTTTCAAGCTCGTCGCACCTGCCCCAAATTTCGGGGCTGTTTTACTGAGAGTATAGAGAAACGAGACCAAGCCTGACATCAGCCGCGCTGTAATAACTGTAACGTAGTAACGAGCAGCCTGGTGTTACTACCAGGAAAATGCGAGATGCTGCGGTGCAGGGCATACACCCTGATTCCAGTGCTACCTACTTGAGTTTCACTTACAAATGGAGAGAGGGGTAGCAGTAACCTCGTGAATTTTCCACGAGAAAATAATGCTGCTATTAACTGCTGTACTTCTGCTAATAGCTGTGCATACTAAGCCAAGTGGGATGTAGTATTGAGGCACGTGTATTTTATGATTAGTTTCCCTTAACCCATCTATCTGTGTACAAAGATTGTTTCAACGTGTACATAGGAAGCCTCTTTAAACGCCGTAAATTGCAATATATCTTAGCAGATCTTAAGCCGTAAACATCCCCGCTGCTACAGAAGTGCGATCAATATGCAGGTGTGGACACCCGCAGCAGTTGTGACCCGGCCGCTGATGACTCTGGGTATTCGTCTCAGAAAATAATTAATGGGACATCCATAATGTTTGGGAAATGGTAAAGGAGATACAGCGCACTAGCACTACACACATTAATTGCAAGTTTTGGACATTATTAATAGTATTGTTTATAAGATTAACAATGATCTACTAAATGCATTAGTAGTTTACATTAAGGAGATGTCAACTATGTAATTAGCTTTTGTATAGTAATATTTTTGACAAAGGAGATCAATTTCAAACATCTGTATTGATAGTTTAGGTTTGATAGGTTTATTACACACAGATAAAACATTACAATCATGAAAACTTTCTGAGTTCAATATACGTAGAGTAATATATCTGTATAACCCATGAAAAAGTAGTGGAACTTTTTTGGGTAACAAGTAGTAATTAGACTAATACAATTGCATAACGTAATCTTTATACCGCTTTTTAAAGGCGTCATTAGATATAGGATCTAATAGGTGTGTTGGAATTCGATTAGCATGTGATACTGGTTGGAAAATAGTTGAACGTTGCTCTACATCAACACGCACATTTGGAAGATTGAGAATGGAGAGTCTCACCTCGTAGTTTATTTGATGGGGTATGAGTGATCCATAGTATTGCTGAAAGACAAGAGGATGGTTATGTATGAGCAATCGGAAAAACGTAAGAAGCGAATAGTTATACACATCTTGAAATTGCAACATTTTTAAATCGCGGTACATATCACTACGATTCATCAACGGTATATTATTTCGATCTCCTTTAACGCGAAGTAGTCGCCTTAGTTTATTATTTTGCACAACTTCTACAATTTACGAATGTAACAATGAGGGGCTGCACCCCAGACGATAATATTTTGGATTAACAAGAAATAAGCTAATGAATAATAAGTTTCTTTCAACGAATCACGATTGACATAGTTAGACACTGCATATATTATACCATGAACTCTACTGAGCTTTCGGCCTAACTCTTCAATGTGGGCTTTGACACTTATCATCAAGAATCAAACCAATATATCGAAACTGAGACACCCATTCCAATTCTTTACCGTTGAAATGAATCGTCGGTAAGTCAGGACGAGAACGTAAAGTGAATAACATCAGCTTAGTTTTATCCTCATGGGCAATCAATCTATTTTGAATTAACAATTGCGATAATTCACTTAGAATATGTTGAATATCAGTTATGGCTGAGATAAAATTGCATTTAGTAGCGTAGAACACTGTATCATCAGCAAACAGAACACACTTCATACCAAGAGTAGTTATATCATTAATAAAAATGTTGAAAAGCAACGGTCCTAGCACGCTTCCTTGAGGGACTCCAATTTTAATGGGTAAAACTTAAGATTTAACAGCATTACATACTACATATTGGTTACGATTCGATAAGTAGCTTGCTAATAATGCATTCACTGACCCACGAAAACCATAGTGTTGAAGTTTTTTTTAACAACAATTGGTTATCAACTGTGTCAAAAGCCTTCCGCATGTCGAAGGAAAGGCTCTATCAAAAACCGTTTTAATACTACAATATCTTCAGTAAAGGATCGTAACGAAAGCCTCGTTTTCTGGCACAGAAACTGTTTTCGGACACAGTAACTCGTTTATTTCTGCACTATAATATTAACAGTGTAAACATCGGACAAACAGCAGAGCCATATTTTAACTTACTGTAGGCTTATTTAAAACATTAACATCGGCATCGGCTGTAAACAGAAACAGTTATTCGTATATTTGAATCTCAAGAGAGTGAAGAGATCGAATGCGAAGCACGGAAATAGCTTTGCCTAAGACAACGAAGATTCCGTTTTTCGTATAAACAGCGTTCTTTGAAATGTAAAGAGCATTGACAGTCAGCAAGAGAGGGTTGACGTTTCTTACTTTTTGCCTTGAAATATAGCAACAAGAAGCAGGAAAGCAAGAGAGCAATCAACGAGGGTGTTACCTAAATATGGGCGAACTATAAACATTTTTCTTCTACGTTAGAAAGCTGCACTAGATCTATAGGATATTAACCAGTGAATCAGAATGTACTATATTGAAAGAGGACAGCCACTTTGGGAGAACGGTGAACGGCGCAAGTTATACATGACGTAAAACGCCTTCACCCTCACGGCTGCTACCAACGTACATGCTCAATATTTGTATAAATTTAGAGTCGTACACAGATGGAAGATGCCACGCAGCACACCTCTTACTCACAAACGGCATATTAGAGTCACGCCAGGATATGATTGCTAAAGATTTCCTATCAACGAGAGTTTTCAGAGATTGGGTGTTTCGTGTTAGGCCAAAAAATGAAACTAATACCATACAAAACTACTAATGGATTTGAGAAATTAGGCTTCGCTCCATGAAAGAAATAAATTCTCGGAAATAGCCGGGAGTTTTTTTTTTAATTGTAAAATCCCCAGGATATCAAAATAAACTGAAAGCACGACAACATTTATAAATCTAATTTTCTACGCTTGAGCGAAAAGGCGCACGATTCTGGAATAAGTTTTTTTAAAGCCCGGAAATCTGAGAACCCAAAACGACAGGCATTTAACTCGGAGTGTCCAGCCAGTTACCGAAGAAACGGTTAACTTTCATCAAGTTGGGAAGCAGAGACGGCTTGGGCCTCGTTTTTCTGAGCATAGCGTGACGTGTCAGCATCGTAAATGCTACCGAGAGAGGGGGGAGGAGACGCAGGCGATGCGAGCAGGAGCAGCTAACGAGGCGCTGGCACGACGCAGCTGCGTCATTCTTTCCGTATAACGAAGCCTTTCGGGATTTAGAACGAAACGCTTATTAAAAGCAGCTCGCATGCCTTAATTTAGAAGTGAAAGAGAAAGGTCAGTTTAATAAATAGCGATAGCCCTGAATTAACGTCAAATAAAAAAGCATGCTGCAAGCAACAAATAAGCTTATTAAATTTTAAAAAGAGCGCACTTTAGAAGCTCTTCGCATAATTTTTTTCGACTTCATATGTTTAAGCTTTATTTTATTTTCAGCGTAGACATGTAATCTCCATCAACTAATAAAGTGTACGGTAGATGACAACTAAGAATTTCAAATTAGAAAGATACTGATATCATAAGTAAAGCCGACAGTAAACATTATTATGAATGGCATTAAAGCAAAACCGTTTGAAACTTACAGTAAAAAGTTGCGTACTAGAAGCGACAAGAACGGCTTTTGAATTTTGAAATTGACGCTTTTTGGAATGAAACCTTAAACTATCTAATTTGCGAATCTACAGAGCGTTATCGGTATTAATGGGAATCGCGTTGTAATTCCTTGGATGAGAAGACCTCCATGATGGACCCGGTCGTGAACAAGCAAAACGGCTATGACTTCTTCGGCGTCCGCTGCGTGTCTCCAGCCAAGTAGCCCGCCTTAGGAATACTTGGGTCTCGATGAGGCCTTTCATGTCCGACATGCGTGGCCCGCGAGCGAATTTTTTTCCTGAACCTTTCAGCAAGTACAGTCTCACGGCAGCCAATGGCGTGGCAGGTCACCGGCCACACGCGAGGAGGAGGGCAGATATTTCAGTTCTTTTTGCTGCCATTGTAGCATGAATGCACCTTATTCATCCTCTTGGCTGCTAAGGGTAACTTACTAAAAACAAAAAGAACAAATTTTAGACTAGTGGCACGCAGAATTATTTTTACTCTTCAATGTAGATTAAAAAGCATTGAAAAATTAAGAGTAACAGGACTTCCGCACGGCTGAGTAAATATACATTACAACACTACTGATGATGCCACTCATTAAAATACTACACCTATCCACTGTACAAGTCTAGAATTTCCACTCAAACGTTAAGTGTATCAGTGAGCTTACCAACACTATAAGGGTCAGTGCCCCTCTTCATATATTCAAACAATGCTATTCCCACGTGAAACTGCGAAGTCGTAGTTGGCCGTTACAGTGCTAATGTCAATACAAAATGAACATTGAGCAAAGCACGTGAATGAGGGAGAATCCAAACTACTTTTACCCGATATGGGTTTGACGTTATGACATTCGTGTCACATATTATCAAGGCACATCCATATCGAGATCGAGGGTCCACCCATGAAGTTCATCACTATTTGAGATTGGCGTTGGGTCCTCAAACTAAGAATATCACTTCTGCACTTCTGTATTAAGGCATTAGTGTTATATTTGATAACAAAGCACCAGGATATTTACTGCGAAGTGTGGCAGTTGCGACAATAGCACTGACAAACAAGTGGATCAGCAACAATTGCTTTTGGCGTCAGCTTGACAAATCATAATGACATTTGGGACGACCGTAATGACCGTAGTATTTATTGGCAATAAAGGGAATCAGTCAACAGTCAGTTTTGACGCTACTTCTTTTAACTATAGCACTATTGGACTTTGCCGATAGTCATATTTACGCAGTAACAAAAAAAGGCTCAGCAATATTCGTTTTCAAAATATCTTTTTCCACAGCAGCATTGCTGCACATCAGGCAGCTTTTATGAACAAAGCAAATGGGCTCAACGACATTTGCTGTTGAAATTACCTCTTTTAGCAATAGAACTGTTGCTCCCAGTAATAGCCTTATCAACGACATATAGGCTATACAGCATACCTTTGCTTCTACTACTATATAGTCCGTTACCTCTTGTACCTATATACCGCTGCACATTGCCCATTATTAAACAATACAGTGGCTCAGCAACATTTGACGGAGACATTCCATGCACCTACGCAGCAAAGGTAGGAACATTTGTGTCATTCACTGACGATGAAGATCAATAAACCAGAACGCTGGCGGTGTGCCCCCTGTACGCAGCACGGGGCAGAAGCACGAGCGTGCAGCAAGGGCGTGCCCTGGGGGGCCCCGGAGCATCCACTGTATATAAGGGCGCGGATCATCACGGTCAGCCAGGGGCGTTGTGGCACAAAATTACCCCAAATCAGGGAACAAAAAGAACCCCATTTGCTCCGGTAACTGTAAGCTGTCCTCGGGCCGACTTACTTCCTCTACTTGGGGGCAATTGCATGGCTTTGATAAACTCGCGACAGCAACGAGTGCTGCAGCTAGCATGGGGCGACCCACTGATGGGCAGCGAAAAGTAAGTGCAAAAAACGCGGATTTCCAAGCAAAATTTGGCAGTAGGCAGCAAAGAAGTATTTTTCTTGTGAAATCCGTGCAAAGCGCGAACTTGTAGACGACCTAATCCGACTAAAATTTTAGTCGTTATGTAAGCCCACAACCTGCAGCTTAGCACAACTTCACAAACCAAGAGCATGAGAGACTCTGAGCCAAGGCCTCCTAGATACAAAATTTTTCTGCGTCCCGAACAGACATTCTGCGTCTCGAACAGATATTCTGCGTCCCGAACAGACATTCTGCGTCCCGAACAGACATTCTGCGTCCCGAACAGACATTCTGCGTCCCGAACAAACATTGTAGGCACACACACAGTACTGTTGCCTAGACGTCCTCGCATTCACGTCACCAAAGCCACCTATTGCTAAAAAAGAAGTTTGTTTTGCTGTTGACAGACAGCCCTGGAAAGCGCTAGGGAGCTGAGCGACCTAATGCCAGCTGCAAGTATTTAACTATTTCGCAGAGGGAATAAGCGTTCGTAAGTTTATATAAATAACACAACGACGAACTACAAACCAGAGGGAAATTCTTAGGGAATTAGCTGATAGCTCTCCCCATACACATCATATAAATGTCCACAATTTTCCGATAAGGCAATAGCCAACTAAGGAGAAAACTATTCGGCTTGCAAATCACTCTACATTTAAGCAAGCTTAATAAATTAGGAATCCATATATACAGTTTTATAATTAATTTATGATACCACGAGCGACTGTTAATCACTTCACATTCATCACACGTACTACACCCACGCAATCAAAGAACCAAGACGCTACGCAAGAACTACAAGTGTAGTCTACTTGCGACCATGGACTGCGACCCTGACCGCTATAGCAATCTGAAGACCCGGACTCGCTTTTCACAGCATAATCACATTCATATCAACGGGCGAGTGCCAGTCACAAGGAAGTGTTTCATCCAAAGTATTGCATTTCAACATGCGTATTTGCCACTAACTCCTTAACAGAAAGTTGTCGTTGCTTGTCAAAACTGGATTTATTGCAACTGAATCAGTTGCTAGTTTTGTTTATGTTTGTGAAGTAATTGAAAATAGAATACATGAAGCGCCAGCAATAAGAAAATATTTTATCCAAAACATAGCACTCAACTGTTTTATATTTGTCCTGAACCCTTCAACAGAATGTTTTTTCTCATCATTGCGTAATAAAACAAGATTTAGTTTTGCTATTATAGTGCCAAAACAACACATCTCGATAACATCAACAAACAATAAGGCAGCAACTTCGGACCTAAGACGAACGATAGCGGGGCAAGCAAATTATTTTGTGAATAGACTACGAAAAACCTCGATTTAGTGCGTTAAGGGTTAACCCAATGAACTTGAGATTTCTCATCAGAGTATTGAGGGATGGGCAACACCCAGGTCAGGCAAGGTTCAAAGGGTTAATGTATGTGAATCCTAGTGGTGAAAAGTAACGCGTTCCAAGCCAACGGTGGGGTCTAAAAATTAACAAAGATTTTTTGCACAAATATTGTACGGTGCAGTATGGCGGCAGCGAAACTCATCAACACCTACGCATTTAGTATAACTCGATTGACGGCCACTAGTAATATTACAAAATACAATCATTTCTTCTTCTTAAAGTTTAGTTTCAAATGATGTTTTCCATCAAAATTTCACTTCACATGAAATGTAAAAATAGATTTGCCCTTTCACTTATAGCCTACAAGAAGCTTCGAAACTGCTTAGGCTAATTAATATTGGAGTGATTAACCAGAAAAATGACCACCTGTAGACCATTCTAGATAATCCCGACAGAAATACACTGCGCTACAATGGCAAATACTGTCTTAATTTATAAAGAAATCTGGCTTATAGGAGCGCAAACTTCATCAATTCCTTGTAGTTAATATGACAGAATATCTCTTCAGTCTCTTAATCTTCCAGACCGAAATTGTTTCGACAGTTTGGTGTGGCACAAATTGCAAACTCACAGTCATTTCAAAAGTGCGGCGTGTCAAGCAGATGACATCGTTGGATTGAGATGGATTTTAACCGTGCAGAAACACCTTAAATTAACAGTGTTATCATTACTTTACGCTGCTGATTTTATGAAGACACAGCAGCAGCGAAATTTTAATGCAACAAGTTCGACACACGGGACCGTAAAGGGTTAAGGTCTGCAAAAGCTCAAGTCATCAGTCAACAAATTTATGCAGCTTCACCCAGCTCGGTAGAGGGCAGGACGATGGCCATATTGACACTAAACCAGGCAGCGTCAATCTCAGTGCGGGACATTGTAGTGCAAAGGTCACAGATATCACTAAAGGTCGACATAAAGGGCTTCAGAAATGAGCCATGTCTTTGACACAATCCTTAAGGCACTCGATAAAACGATACAAGTGAAAGTATTCTTGTCTCCTTCTTTCTCGTGAGTCATGCTGTTTGAGGTAGTTTAGAAAAGGGGCCGTATTGTTCACTTTCATGATGTCCGGACTACACAATTGGATGAAAATGGATTTTTGAATTAAAAAAAAATCTTTAGTTGTACTGTACATGGCCTTCTTTCACTTCTTGCCGCTCGACATAATATCATCATTCACGAAATAGCAAAATCACAGTGGAACGCAGAGACTGGAATCCAATTCCATGCTACACATTCACGTTTATATTTGCAAGGTTGAGCATTGCTGAAGAGAACGCAAAATGCCGACATGCTGTAACACAACCAGACAAGGGTCAAACTCAGTCAAAGTGATTTTCCAATTAAAGCGCCAACGTTCCATTGCAGGGCAAACCTTACCTCTCACACAGATCTAGTGGGCGGCGAACACCGTTGTCCCGCCATAGTCTGTAACAGAAATAGACAGTATATTGGTCTTAATGCGTTGCACTATGTATCATATTCTACAATAAATTTATGCTAGTTCAAGAAAATAACATAAAGGTAGACTTGTATATTTCCATTCTTATTATATTACAGAACCTGAAATTTAGAAAATGCACACAATTGTCAATAGCGCAAGCTAGGAATTCCTTTCCAAAATACCTTCATTTTAAAACATGACATTCCAAATTTAATTAGCAATTAATGCAGAAAAAGCTGCACCTCAGAGAGAAAAGAAGGAAATACATTTCAAGGAAACTGACAGCAAAGCTTATGATAAAACTAGAGAACTCTGAGAGCGTATACCTCCGCCAAGCAAGAAAACGGTAACGAATATTTCAAATTAGTTTTGAAACCATGATTTTTTTTATCAGCACCAAAATCTAATCAGTTTTGCCTTTTAACAGTATTAACAGTTTCAGTAATTTTCTTGAGGATATATTCACAACTTTTTGAGTTATGCTACTAACAAGCATTCCGACAAACACGAGTCAAACACGCAAACAGGCCAACCGATCGTCACCAAAATTTAACCATTTATGTCTTTTAACATTGTTAACAACTCCTGTAAATTTCATAAAAATCCGTCCATAATTTTTTCATTAATGGTATTAGGAAAAATGAGGCAGACAAACAAACAAACAAACGGTCGACCGGATCTTCACCAAAAGTTAATCATCTGTTCCTCTAACATACTAAACAATCCCTGCGAATTTTGTTGAAATCCGTCTGTAACTTTTTGGGTTATCTTGGTGACAAACAGACAAATAGATAAACAGACAGACAGAAAGACAGACAGATAGAAAGACGGACAGACAGACAAACTCGACGAAAACAACCTCATTGGCGGAGGTAATTATGCGGAACCACTCTCGTACCTGTTAGTAATACCGATGCTTTATGTTTGGTATCTGTTTCTTGTATTTCGGCAAGGCTATTACCTAAAAATAGTTTCGAAATGGAGTGAACAAGCTTTTGAATTGCTGCACTTCTTCATTTTACTCTCCCGTCTAAAGTCAGGTGATGTTTTGAAATACGCCAAACGTAATATGTTATCTCTTGCGCCAGAACAAAACTACACAATATATTGATGGAACGTAACAACCGTGAAAGTGAATACAATTCTACTCAGAAATGGAAGATACTTGCTAAACATAGAGAATTCAACATAAGTACGGTATAGCTAATGTTAGCTTCTAATCCATAAAAAAATGATAGCGCGAGTAAATTTTGGGCCAAAATAAAGTTGAGGGAGAACATGGTGGATACCATAGATATTTTTAGTACTATAGATATCAGAGATCTAGTCTTATCTCCAAGCTAGAACAAAATGCCACAAAACATGAAAATCTTCAGCCATGGAGCTGACTATAAAGTTCAAGAAGCAGCAGCAGCACATGATTGCCGTACATCGAACTTTCGGTCGTCTGCCGGGGCACGACAAAGCGAACACAAACAGAGGAACAGTTCCGTGGTATCAGCTCCATTGGAGAGAAGCTGGAGCGTGTGCAACAAAGAGATAAGATCGTTTCGTCACACCTAATTACTTGCCGCCCTCGTTAGAGGTGATAGTTGACAACGAGTGGCATTATATAGAGGAGCTTGGTTCATTCGGGGCAGACGGTTGGAAGAAGTCAGAAATCCCGGAGCAATCAGATGCTTTAAAATTACTGTTGCTAGTTAAGAAAAAATATCAGTTCTTTTAAGGTACAGAGGAAGTTTTAGTATCATGCGGAGGTGGATCCTAAGATGACTATGTTTTTAGAAGTGCTGAATAGCCAGAATAGCTTCTCCAAACTGTCTTCAGCAAAGGAAAATATTAGTTCTCCTTATCCTATATCCAAACTTTTGAGATGATAATTGTCCCAAGGTTCTATATATTGCTGGATTACGTGCAGATTTCTGGGTCAATATGCATACACTCTAGGGGACCCAAAAAGGAAAAACCACACTGAGGAGATTTAGAATCATGAAGAGGTAGCTCGTATAAAGTTCATTTGTTCCGAAGTCCTCGAATGATCTGGGGTTCCAAGCTGCTGTTCCGTTGTCCAAATCGTTTAAACGTCCCCCACTGTATAGTCGAAGCTTAGAAGCTGTCTGACTGCACTGTTACGCGAGGTATAGTTGAAGAATATGAAGGAATAATTCCTACATGCCTTCAGCCTCCAGTAGCTCTAACCTCTTCAACACAGCATCTTTCGCTGCAATCGTCATAAGATGAAGAGGCAAGGCGGAGACCGCTCAAAAACATTCTTTGTCATGTTGGATGTACAGTACTGAAAAACGACGCTGTTGTTCTTTCAAGACAAACAATAATGCAACTGTGGGCCAAGTCTAACAAATGAACTCATTTCATGCAGATTGCATCAAGAATAGTTAATGTTGTATTCCCATGAAGATTAACCATCGCTGCCACTAAAAACAGTGAAACATAATCATAATGAAGCAATTTCAATACAATTGATAATACCAAAACGTCACAATAGAGGCGGAGAAACTTAAAAACTGTGATAAGAAGTATAACACTCTCATATACATAATTTGCACTATGTTTTTAGGTATCTTTAGCAGTGAAGAAGTAAAATGCGCGGACTGGCTATTAATCGTGAAGTCCTAGCACAAGGTTGAGGCCAGCGTTATATTGGAGCAACCGAGGCAGGTCAATGGAGCTAGAGCGAAAGCCGTCATTACAGGCCGTTTAGGGTGCCTGAAAGACCAACCCTACGAGCCCAAATATTAAGAAAGGCAAGTGCTAACGTCACCCAAAGTGAGTGCTTTCGAGAACAATTAGAGAATTCAGCGAAATCCACGCATGGTAAAAGCTTGAGACAATTAGAAGTTCTTTCCAAATCTTCAAGGCTAGGTTGCAGCAAGAAATAAACAACGTAGCTATAGTACTTTACGATGATAAATTTCTACTCGTAATTCAACTATTCAGATCAAACGATGCATTTTTGAAATTGTACTTTAACAACAGTATGAATGAGATGGAATCAAATTCTGCAAGGTTCTGGAGCCGATGACTGACCAAATTATTAATAAATGTTCAAAATTTAGAACTTTTCGGTACCGTCAATTAAATTGGAAAGGTTTCAAGGCAGAACACAGAAACCAGCTGTGTTGAAAACGGTGGGAAGCTCATCGTTTCGAAATTTGTCGCACAATAGATACTATCAGTGTTGATAGCATTTAACTTTAAGGTAAGCATTGACCATTTTTCAGCTTCTTGAGTATTATTAATCGTATGGTTCTGTCACATAGTATTGTTATTAAGCAAATTGCTCTTACGATCGCTCCTCTGATAACGCAGCATTGAAAAGGGGAGCTTCCATTTTCATTTACTAGGTAGGTATACCTTCTCTATAATAGCAAAGCTGAATTTTATCTAGATGAACCAGCAGAGAAACTGGAGTTCAGAAGTGAACAAGGTCACCAATGTATAGCACACATTTGAAACAATCATACTCTAGCAGCCTATACTTCTTCTTTTATATAATTCAAATGAGAACAAATGCACCACAAAGTTATACATATATATATGTATGCATTGTTCATGGTTCGCCGAAAAATGTAACTATGACAAAGACTTGTGCAATGAATTATAAATTTAGTTGATTTTTTATTCCTTCGCAAAAAATGACACAATTACATTCTAATTTTATTCCACATAGCACTAAGAAAATGCATGCTACAGGTACGATAGTTTTCGGCTTAAACAAAATACATATTTTTTAGGTCATTTTCAATTTTTCGATTACACCAGAAAAAGCACGACCTATATACAGTTTCATTAAGAATATATTCTTGTAGTTGGTTTTTAAATGAACCGTTGTGAGTTCGTACATTATTAAACTATAGAAATCTATTACAGTGAAATGAATAGTTCAAATGTATAAATACTGAATGTCGCATACAGCCATCAAATCAATATTTATTTGTTTAAATGTTGCTCTTCACATCAAAACAGGTAACAGCCTGTGTTCCTTTTTATGAGTAGCTTTGATCTTAATATATGTGTAGCTTTGAAAACGCATAACGTAATAAAATAAAAATATATATATGAAATAGTTATGGGCACAGTGATGCACTTAAGCAACGGTAATTGTAGTTCCTATATATGCATTTTTTATGAAATGCTGACTTCCTGATTCATCATCAGGAAGTCTTGATGCACCACAAGACATTGTTCAGTTATTTGTCTACAAAATTTGCGACACACATACCCCTCATTCATCAATCATGCACGAATCAAAAATTTTATCATCTGTGCGCCCAGTTACATGATTTTCAAAACAGCTCTCGCCTTTCTATTAATTACTAAATGGACAATGTTGATGATATTAATTTTAGCAGCTAACATCGATGGCTCGATGATATCGTCTCATAAGTAAAGGTTAATGTTCGGTAACGAAATATTTACAAGGAGACGAAGACTCGGTCATGTCCATGCAATCCATCATCTGATATAACCTCCGAAATTTTCATCCCTACAGCGCCTAACCTCTTGACTGAAGAGCTATCGCTGAGACCAGCGTATCATCAGCCACCATATAAATAATTCACACCAAAACCCAATGGACTTAACAGTGCATTCCGACCCGAATACCTCGAGGGTCACTCGAACAAAGCGCGTGTTAGAGTCCAGAAGAAAGAAACTGTGCAGAAATGAGATAGGGAAAAATTTCCTAGTGACCCATGCCCGGCTGACATTCAGATCCTGAAGGTAGACGGGAATATTTCGGGTGAATGGCTTTTCTACGCCGGGGCAACTGAGATATGCAATAGAGGTAAGATAATTAGCCCCTGAGGGCACCAGAACCATGAAAGCAAAAAGGAAACCTCACATCTACTAACAATGTCACTATCAATAATTACCTTAAGAGTAGACACTATGCATCAAAGAGTTACCGTACACAGAGCTCATGAGCACGTTTTCATTAACCCTTTCTCTTATAGCGCGCCCTATAAACAATATTTCCTAAGAGAAAGGCAACTTGATTCATGGGAGAAAGAGTTAAGCGTCATGTGTATATGTAACTTAGTTCGCGGAAACGTTCTTAGGAAAATGGAGACACATCGTTCCCTGATGTTATGGCCTTGTGTGTTCATGGCTGACCTATAAAGCAGGGATTCACTATAGAACTCAACTAGGATACTTTAAAAATAACGTAAGTGTAGAAATTGCACTAATTAAAACTGAGGTACTTTATTTAACTTCTACTACAGTCTGCATTGTTTTCAATTTTTATTTTTATAATTACAAAATAAACGGGTCACGTTCTAAAGAAGAAGCCTTCATTAATACTTCTAAAGCGACAAAAAGAAGCGGTTGCAGACTCCTATTATACCATTACTCACGGAAAATCTGAGGTAATCGCACGCTCCAATTGTTGCAAAACGAGACATACATTATTCATTATCTTTCGAAATCAAAAACAATGACAATAATTACAGTGACAATGATAACCCACGTGTATCATAATTGTTTGGGACGTGATAATAGGCACCGTCGCTAACGTCTATTTCGACATCAAGCACCGGAAAAACAGAACGCGTGGAAGGCAGGCAGCTATGGCGGCAGCAGCCGCCGGAATGAAGTGGGTGTCACAGACAAAGAAACAATTGACATGTCTCTCGCAATCGCTCACTGTAATGAAAAGCTTCGTTACATTTCAAAAACAGCGTCGCTCTCATTCACGCAGCGACGAAAAAATAAAAATGACATCGAAAGTTCGGAACTGCGGCTGGCGTCGGCCCAACGAGGTGCATGGTGGGCGGCTGTCGAGATCTGGGGAACCGACGCACGGAAGTAGTACTCGATATAAGCGATACAAAGCGGCATAATTATGAGTAGCCTAAAGAAACTGTTCGTTGAATTCGATTTCAACCATTTAACTCTCACTCACGTGCCATATCTGTAGTGCTTGGTGTAGTTAAATTTTTAATACAATAATACTCAACGTGTATATGTAATGAATGCAGTGTACCAAAGAGAATTAATCAGACGACGAAGGCAAGACTGAAACATAAATGTAAGGGTTACTGCTCCAATAAAACATAAGTTTTTTTTAGAAATAGGGCAGTTGGTCAAAGAGGCCCCCATGCTATGTCCGTTTGGTCGTTCTTGGCTTACGCCTCTCAATGAATGGCAATTCTCAGAGAACATAGCCCGTTCCATGCATGGCTCGTGAGGTGGGAGGTGGAGGAACTCAACAAATATTGGCAGTCAAGTGGCAGCATCCTTATATAATACTACGCTTCGTGTATTTATTTCGTGTCTGCTTTGAAGGAAATAGATGTGCGAAAAACAAGCCAGGTCGCAGATTTAGTATATCGATGACCAGGTTGCAGAAGATGGCGAAGGCTGGCTGATCCTTTTCCCTTTTTCTGAAGACATATCTTGCTTGAAACACTTCTTTAAATCGGAACACTATGTATGCAGCCTCTGGAGTCCGATTTTATAACTTTTTTCTCTTAGGTGACTAGGTCACGACTTATAAATTGGGCAGATGGTAAACGAAGCGCTCTGGAGGGGGTGATTTTTCACGGGCAGTAGACAATCATTTCTTCTAGTATATTGTTTTTCTTATTTGCCGAAGCAGTTTCCTCTTCAAAGGCCAAAATTTTCGGAACTTCAAATGAAGCAGATATTTGAGTCGGAAAGACGGTATCAACGCTATCATTGCTACGGAGCGCTTACATTGTAGAAACCTAAGCTAACCTGACTGGCGTTATATTCAAGTTTATTGGAGTGTTTTACTTCTGTCTTGCGATATGGAAGACCTAAGGGTGAAAACGCGACAGAGGATTAACGAAGAAAATGAAGACGTAAGTCAGAGAAGATTCCGCCTATAGGTAGTATAGGCAAAAACATCGATTATTGTGTGAATTTTTTCACGCACGGGTCCTTTGAATGCAGTTCTTGCTCTTCCAGCTTCTCTTGCCGTTCCCGTGGATACTGATGTTCATTACTTCTTCTCTCCATCGAAATATTTATTTTGGTTTACGATATACACATTTAGTAGTGTTCTGGGCCCTTTGTTGTTCATTGTATATACGGCGGACCTGTTTCATCTTGTTGATAATTTACTTGTTGGTTATGCTGATGACGTTACTTTGCTGGCAGTTTGCAATAGGCCAAGTGATAGATTAGAGGTTTCAGAATCTATTCAGCATGATTTGGAAATTATTGATTCCTGGTGTTCAAGGTAGGAGATGAGGCTAAATGCGGGCAAGACTATGACCATGCTCGTGTCCAGGTCGCGTACAGTGGGACCTCCTTTTCCTGCACTCATGCTGGATGGTGTATCACTTCCTGTGGTTGATGACTTGGTAATCTTGGGT